>JAEBDU010000003.1:759753-801685 GCA_016802625.1 Heliconius numata | reverse complement strand
TTTTATAATAATAAGAGCCTTTATTTCCGAACTGTGACATTTTGCACATTTATAATAAAAAAACACTTAAAATAAAATGAGAGACCTCTCTCAGTTTGGTGTGCCTTTTTTAATTATTTTATAGGAAAATATATAAAAAATAACGAAATGCGAAAAACGTACAGTATTTTAATGATGCTAAAAATTATTTGCAGTCCATAAAACAATCGGTACTAGTGGTCGTGAATGGGAGAACATAAAACCAATGAAAGATATTCAGAATGTCAATTGTTTTATAAATAATTATGCACTTCTCTTGACTCTCTTTGCGTTCGTCCTGTTTGTGCAAGGTACGTCCTGAAAATCAATAAAGTGTCGCTTTGTTGGCCGCCATATTGATGCATACAATTTTCAGTTTTCACAGCGTTTTTCTTCCTGTCGCGTGTTAACTAAGTGCTCAGTAATTGCTTTAAATTTGAATTTTATAATCAAATATATTTTCTCTGTTCTTTCTGAAGTTCTTTTTGTGTTGATTTGTGTAATGTTGTGTTCTTTTTGTATCGTCAATATAATATGTTTTTCTTAGTTTTTTTATGTTGTTTTTCGTTCGTTCAATCGATGGATGTCCAGTATATAAGTTAACTAAATATTGTTTGTTTATATTGTGTTTCCGAAATTATGATCTTTTTTTTATTAATCCATCCATTGTTCGAATTGAGGCTTACTTGCTGAATTCATTGTGCTTGCTTTAGATATGCTGTGATAGATGTTACCGTTCTTTTTTTAAGACTATATTAGAAGATAAATATATGACCAAAATGAATCTATTAGAAAACAGATCTATAATGAAAAGATAAATAAATAAATATTAGATTTTTTTATTTATTTTATTATAGATATATATGTAAAAAAGCGATCTTTTGAAATTAATTAGTATATACAAGGAGCATAGTATTTCAGGAGTGGTAGCTGCTTAAGTATTTATAATTTTTGAACACAGCCTAATTTAAAATGGTAATGTAATTAAAAAACCCAATTTCGTTAAAAACTGTCTATTGTAAGATTGTATAGGGATTTTCAAATTAGTTCGCATTCTTGCTAAGTGTTGTATATGTTAGCAAAATTATTAATTATAATTTGATTCATTAAAAATTCGTGTTTTTCATCCAGAACTTGAACTAAGAAGGATGTGTCCTGTCGTCGGCCTTAGGGTACCGGGTGAGCAAACCCCTCTCCTCGACTCAAGACTTTCAAGGGGAGCTGAAACGTCCAACTTGTTCACGATCCTTGTTGTGGGATGCCTAATACTCGTGTTGGCCGGTGGTGCCATGATTGGCATTTATCTCCTGTTTATCCAGCATTCGAGTGAGTTAAGCTTTTAAATTCTATAAAACTCTTTTGAATATAGTATGGTGGATGGATCGTGGCCGTCTTGAAGTTCTGCGTAGATTTGATATTAGTATATTAATCTTCCAAAAAAGTTATTTAATTATTTTTTGGGTACACAAAGATCTTATTTAAAATGCCACCAAATTATTAAACACTTATTAATTTTTTTTTTATATTTTACAGCCGAAATGCCACCGGTGATAGTGCCGGCGTTCGTCGCTCGTAACGTATGGCAAAAAGGCAAAGATATACAATTGAGTTCAATATCGAATATCCCGGGAGTTACGGCGGATTGCGTTGTTATCACACAAACTGATAGTGGAGTTTGCCATACCTACGAAGAGTGTGTGGAGTACATTGAGAGTTTAGAGGTAATCTATTGGTTTTTGCAGTACGGTTAAGTTAGCTGCAGATAGATGGCTATGGATTTTAAGTTTTTTTCTTACTTTCGATTATTTTCTCCCCGAGCGAATAAATCGCAAGAGTTTAGAAAGCCTTACATCAGGGGAAGCCTGAGATCCTGGTGTTGAGACACTCCGTTCGCATTGAGACACTTTTCTCAATTTACGCTGAATTTTGAAGGCATTGCGTGTTGAGTGGCGAAACTCAACGCTACACTTAACCTCATTTCCAAAGCGCAGTAATAAAAATATAAAAAAAAACAGCTTCACGCTCTGTCCCGCACACAGCAGTGTAGGCAGAGGGAACATAGTGTTCAAAAACTCCGTTCCCCACTTTCTGCCGAATTCTGGAGGTATTGCGTGGTGAGTGGCAGAACTCAACGCCGCGCTTTGCCTCGACACCAGAGCGAAGAAATGGAAATATAAACATAAATAAACACTTTCACGAGTGGGGATCGAACCCACAACCCTCGTTACAGTCAAACCCTTGTGCCGGTGCGCCACGACGGCCTCAAATATTAGATTTTGGATTTCCTTGAACCCATAATATCGCGATTACAATCGCAAGTTTGGTTGCGTTATACATACATATGTATGTATTAAGCCAAACGTTGTATACATATTCATTTATGTATATAGTCATCTATATGATTTTCTTAATGATGGCTAGATTTTAGGCATATTTTGATCTATGCTATATTTCTTTTTCAGTATAAAAACAAATTTTTGCCCTATAATTATATTATAAACACTGAAGGTGTCGCCTTTGAATATCTCGGTACAACTCCCAGTAACTACATTCCGGACCGCAATTCCATTGTTTTGGCTTTTATTGGTAAGTCTAGAAAATCTCCTTTTTTATTAGAAAAAATAAACATTTCAGATTAAAGTGGGGGTTCACCAAGGCTAAGCTCTTAGTCCGTTCTTATTCAATGTAGTGCTCGATACTGTCTCGGCTCACATCCAGGACCAGCCTCCATGTCTGATGATGTATGCCGTGCAAAGTGGTACTCCACTGGATTGAGTAGGAAGGCAGACCCTGGTAAAAGCCGGGATTAATGCCAGGAGGAAGGATTTATGAATTGATATACTGATATTCTTCTACTTGTTTATTTAAGTAATTTTTTTCATAGTTTTACATTAAAAAACTGTAATTATTTATTCATTATTATTTTCTAATGCAGGTAATTATACGTATACACCGCCATCAAAGAAGCAAATTGTTACGGCAAAACGGATTATCGACCAATTAGTGAAATGCGATCATCTTGCACAAAATTATACGATCGTAGGCAAAGATAAAAATGATCTGAAACACCTATCGGGGAATCCCGGCGATCTGAGCATTGAAGTAGATAAACTAATGTTTGTAGTTCTAACTAGAATGTTCTCGAACTTCACTGAGGCCGTCAAACATATGTAATCTATTTTATATTCGATAATATGACTTTTCATGTTATATATTTTCTGATACTATATATTGTACTCGTTTTCCGTGAACTTTTACTATAACTTTTGTTATGCAAACATCTTTTGTGTGAACTTTTGGAAAGCTCAAGCTTTTTTTTTTTTGGACATTTGGACTGACTTGTAGTTGTATATGAACATTGACTTTTATTCTATACGGGCGTTATATGAAGCCTTTAACTCATTTAATCAATAAGATTTTGACGTAGGTTAAGTTTCGTGCCATACTAAAGCACTAAGAAATTTTCACCGCCAGCTATCGAAAGATGTGGAGATAAATATTGGTATAAATAAAACTTGTCTTAAGAAATTTTGAAAAAATTGGCCGAAGACAAAAAGAAATATATATTTTCATTGACAATAAAAAAAATGATATGGTGCATTAGAACTATAACTATTGTGGTTAGATTCATTTGAGAAGAAAGAAATACTTTAGAAGTTGACAAATTTGTTTGACTTTTGACATTAGGTTTAAGAGTGTAGCGCACTGTCGATTTCAATCAAAAACAAAATATCTTTATTCGTGAAATATCGATTTTGGCACATTCCCATGTTAAAGTTTTTAAAATAATTTAAAAAATGTGCTCAAGCATTTTCATATACTAAAGGGGAAACGCATTTTATTATTGCTTAACGCTATTTGTCGGCTTATGCATACATATAATATTAAAAATTGCAAGTTCCTTTTGGACATGAATTAATATTTTGGCATTTTTTGAAAAATTTACACGAGTATTTTGGTCTAAGTATGTATAAACCGATGATAGCTCTTCTTGATGTTAGTTTATAAGATTATTATAATTATTAACTATATGTCGAATATTCCTAAAGTGTAAAGTATCGTAGGTACGATTCCTGACTGTTGCAATTATGCAAATTTAGGTATATACAGGGTGGAAGAGGCAGCGCTCCTTTTACTGAAACTACATATAGGGTAAAATATTTCAAACCCAGAACTAAAAAAATTGATCAAGGTACCTCAACAGTTTACACGTAGGGTTTTTTTTTCATTTCACGATTTTTATCCATACCTGTATTTAGTGTGACGCACACATACGTAAGCGACGTTGCCGCTTTGACAGGTAAGTGTGTGCGTGCCTATGTTATACTTTACAAATGGCGTTTTATTTTAAAACGACAATTTTATTATTTATTTTGTTTGAAAAAATAACTTTTTCATTTTTGAGAAATAATTTTTTTCTGAATTATATTAGGTTTTTATAGAGTAGTTAAAACTGTGGTTTCATTTAAAGTGGTGCTGACAATTCCACCCTGTATATCAAAATTAAAAGTAATACCTATTCTAGTTTTGTCTCGATATTCTGAAAGAATGGGGGATTGAATAAGTTAAAGAAAGGGTAATTATATTAAGTTTAAATTATTGTTAATAATATAAGTTTAACATTTGATTTGAAACGGATGCCGTCTATTTTGTGTAATATTTTTAAAAAGTATACGAATACGATAAAATATGTATGGGACCACATACGTCTGAGTGTTTTAATTTAACTAGATTCGGAAAAATAAAAATAATTATTAAAAGAGTAATTCTAAGTATTTTTTTGTTTATGAGATATTTTTTTGGAAAATTTTATTATAATGGATGGATTGGAATTGTATTGATCGTAATCGATCGTAAATAGTAATTATAATAAATTATTTATTAATAGGTATAGTGTTTTGCGTGTTTTTATATATATTATTCATTGCCTGTTTGTTTTTTTGGTCGTTTATTTATGTTTGACTGAATTTTATACTACGTATGTGTGTGACTTTTGTTGTTTTGTTTAAATATTTTTATAGCATTTTAGTCCTTATTGGAATTGCTATGTGATCATTTGTAACTTAAAGTTACCAACATATCGTATATAAGTGTCTATTCAAAGGAGTTTGAAATAAAATTATATTAAAAGTATATTAATGTTTTATTTTACCTTTAGGTTTACATTTTTTTTATTATCATATTATTAACTTCAGAAATAATTATAAAGTATAATCATTCCCTGCTCTTCATTATAAAATGGTTTTATTGCATTTATTTTATTAAAATTGCTCTGTGAATGACATATACTTATAGCGTAAATTGTCGAAATTGAAACAAAATTATTCAAATGAGTGCTCATTTAATAGAAATGCGAAAAAAAGTAAAGGTGACATAATATGTTTTAGCGCTATTTTTTTCAGTTTCAGCAACAGAGAGAAAATAATATTAAGACATTTCGCTCCCCACTTTTCGCCGAATTTTGGAGGCATTGCGGTTTGAGTAGCGGACATCGGCGTAGGGGGCAGGGTAGGCTGTCCCCTACCCAGAGTAGTCTGGTGCATCCCCAGAAATTTAACTTACAACCAAAATTTACCCCGAAAATTAAAAAAAAAAACAACATTTACACGAACATAATATCTGTTCAAAGCTAAAAATTGCATCAGAAAAAGCTCAACTACGCATTCCACAATCTCTCTTCGACAGGGAATGTGGAGAATGGAGTGGAGGAGGTTATTTCTGTATAGGTAGGTACTTCGTAGAAATAAGAAAGAAACGTGAGAACAGACATAAAATTATTTTGACTTGTGAAGAATATAACGTAATAGAATAATTGTGAAGTTTTTCCGCCCTTAATTTTCAATTTGCGTTTCAAGTAACAGAACCGAACGCCAGCGCACTATTTATATGAGCAAAATAATTTCCCCGAGCGAGAATCGAACCCATAAGCATTGCGCTTACCATAAGACGCTATCGTATTTTGTGTACAGCATCACTATGGAATATAATCTGCTTGAAATTAAGGAAAATGTATCGAGTCCTGACTACATTTTACGCCTATATAACATAGCGATGATATATTCAAAAGCTATAGTCCACATTTCCAGGGTACCTAGGGTGGAGTTTATTGATTTAGCCCCGCGCCTGCTATACATATAGGTTTATACTACATAGATGCTAGGTTTCGTTCAGAAATTGAGAACCTACTAGTTAGGTTTCTTTTAAACCAAGATTTACTAAGTATATAGTTATAAAGTCTGGTATAGGGCAAATTATTAAATTAACTTTATTAGAAAAAAATAAATTTTATTAACTATAAAACCTAAATTTAGGTGTTAAGTAACTTTTTAGCATATTTTATTCTTATCGTTGTTAATAACAAAAGTTATAAATGCATACTAGTAATTTAAAAAAACTTTGTTTCCAAATCAAAGAGCCCAATTTTCATGTAAAAATATGAATATTATAATAGTATAATTATTTATTATAATAATATAATAAATAACTAGATTTTTAGACGAAGCGACGAAGCTTAGGAAGATCGATATATTCCCAGCCTCATCCTTTTGGATCTAGCCTCGGCGCGAGGACGACGCGTTCTGGGCTGAATGGAAATCCAGATTTTAACTATTTCATTTCATCATGCTGTTCTCGAACTCTCGTATTGGTATGTATTTTGCTATAATACTCTTTATTTTTCGGTATATATTATTTTTTGCTATATAAAATATGTTTTTTTCTTATTATAAATTAAATATTTTTATTTTATATTTTTTTTAGTTTTAGTTTTTTTTGGGCACGGAAATGATAATTATGTCATTTAATTTTCCACTTTCTGTTCTATTTTAATTTGGTTTCCGACTAGGCCACGCCCATTTTATAAATATAAATAAACTACGAGCTGTATTTGAATCCAGAACCATCGGGCTCATAAAAAAATTTGAATATGTTTAAATGTAAGTTTTCTTTATTTATTTTGATTTTGGTTTGGTTTTTGAGTTACGGAAGCTTTGGCTGACAGACTCAGAGACGTCAATTAACGTAATTTAAATTAAATCGAATATGGCTTACATTTGTGCTAGGGGCGTTGCCACGGCCGGAAATTAAGGGGAAGCGGGAGGGGGTGCATGGGTGCAACTTGATATATCATCCCCCTATGATGCGATGCGAAAGTATGAATAGTAAATACATTCAAGCAGACTTTATAACCGCTTACTGTAAAATAGAAATCGTTTTAGCGAATATTAAATTTTTAACTGTATGTGTTGTGGTTTATAAAGCTCGAAGGAAGTGGGAGGGGGTTGGTTGAGCTGCCCCTCCCTACCGCCCCACCCTTGGCAACGCCCTTGCATTGTATCGATTTTATTTGTAGTAAAATCGAATAAAAGCTACTGCGATTGGAATATAAGACAGTTAATCCTATGATAACATAGTGACAAATGTTTAATAAAAAATATATTTTTAAATATTTTATTTTGTTGTTATTTTTTATAGCTAAGGCCTGGAGCCTAAATGACTTTGCAAGCTTAAAAGCGATTGATTATGGCGAGATGCAATCAACTAAGAGTATGAAGGCGACCATTGGCTACGAAAGGCTGTGGTTCCCGTTACAACAAAGATATGTAAAGGTATTTAAAAATATAATAATAATAATAAAGCCTTTTATTTACCGTTGCCACAGTTACAAACTTAATGCTAATTTACATTTTAATAATGGTTTACTTTCTAATTTATTTGTTTTATCTACAAGTTACTAAGAATATTTAAGTATTTGTTATAAGGAGATATTTTTTACTTATTCTAGTTTTACATTAGCGCTGATTAATTGTTTCTTTTACTAATTACTTTATAATACACACTCTACTACACACTCACACTAATTACTTGTTACTATTCATTTACTTATTTTTTTTTGGTAACTTTTATTCTAATTTTATTTATACATTATTTTATTTTCTTATTTTAAATTTTCTAAATTATTTATTATATATAACTAATTCAGTAATATAATATCAGGCAAGGTCCCCAGACTGGGTATAGGCCTCCTCTAAAAATATCCACTTTTGTCTATGCTGTTCCGTTTGCTTTCAATTGGTAACATTATTATGTTTTATCTTTTAACTCCCTCTTTTGTTTCATTATTTTTATTTTTGTTCCTAGAGTTGAGAGAGTAACTACTATCGGACGTGTTCTTTCATCTTTCTTTCCTATTCTTTTGACTTCTTGAATGTCGGCATAATTTAGTTTTACAGAGAGATATTGCTCCAACCAGTTGATTACGTTTCTTTCTAGGCTCTCGTATGTTTCTTCGTTGTTTTCTATACCGAAAATAACCAAATATTTTTTTCTTGCCTGTCTTTCTAAGGCTTGAATCTTTTTTCTTGATTTTCCATTCTATCTTTCAGATTTTCGTAGTGTTTTTCTATTAATGAAAATTTCTCTTCAAACATTCTACTCATACTGAGAGTTACTTGTTCAGTAATATTTCTTCCCGTTTCTCTGATTTCTTGTTTTTGATCGTTCAATTCTATTGTATTTTTTTTAAGAGCGTTTAAGATTTCTTCCATTATTCTAAAATGTAATTGTTGTATCTTAATACAGGTAGTGGCCTCTGTTGTCGTCTTTTAGTAGATAACTTTAATATTTATAGTTTTTTTTATAAGTCCTGCCCTCTCGTGGTGAGTGGAAGAAGCACTGATTGATTTTCTTTAACAGATCTATGTATTTACGCCTGTTATCCGCTAGATGGTGTCTTTCGGTCGTGTCGCAGTTCCCTTTCGAAATGACTTTTTTTTATTAAATTCCTAGATTAATCGTCCTTACAATTTGGAACGTAGCAAAATGGAACACTAAATCTGTCCAAGAAATGCGTTCACTTCACAATCAATTTTAGTGTCTACGTTATGACAAATACGACCGTCAACCGTTACACTGTCACCGGTACTTTGTCACTGTTTTTGTACTTATATGTTCTTAATCGCCGCCACTTTACACTTTTCACGTTCTTTTATAGTCCATGGATATATTTCAACACTATTTATTGCAATTTTAACAGTAATTAAATAAATAACCAAAATTATTCACAGAGCTGATGTTAACCGTGGCACATTCAATTTAAATATTTATTTTGATATAAATTATCGTCGTATCGTCATCAAAGGCATAGCGATTGACTGAAAACGCAATAGTTATGGGTTCGATTCCCACTAGATAAAAAAAAATCATTTCAAAAAAGGATTATTTTTTTTATATTTTCGCCCTTATAACAGGAAGACAGGCTATCCTGCTAAATGCGGGATAGAACGTGCAGTTGTAATCACTTAGAATTATCTGTCAACATAGAATTAACTGTCAACATTTTTCAAATATCCTTATACAAATAAACAATTGATCTTATTTATTTTCAGCCAGGAAACCTCGAAGTTTCCTTGGTCTTCGAAGACCAGGATTTGGAATGGGGCGGTATAACACCTTGCGGAAGACAGGGCGAGACGTTCAGGGATTCTACTTTACGTCTATCATATTAAGTAAAATATTAAATACCAGTAGTATTACTTAGAAATGTAAATGTTTTAGTAATAAGGAAAGAACTTATTATCTCTTCACAAAATGGCGTATGAAATGTTAACTTTAGCATTTTAAAGTTTTTATAATTATAATGTAATTTCTTTAATAATCTGTATTTTAATCCATTGATGTTTTTAATTCCTAATATATAACATTTTATCTCTAGTATAAGAAAAATATAGATGTAAGCACGACATGCAATTGTTTATTTAATATCTTTAGGTATAATTACTGCATTTTCATCGTAACTTCGTTTTACTTAAACTATTATGTACTAAATAGTTTACTTCCCTTAAATATAACATGATATTTAAAATTGTTAGAATTAATTATATTTATCTACTTCGGTTGAGGCGAGGAGTCGAGTGCTACCTTGACAAAGGTGTCATAAAGGCCGGAAGGCTTTCGTAGTTTAGATTTTAGAAAATAAGATGTTTAGAAAATGTTATTTTTAATTTAAGATCTTGCCATTCCTCTTAGTTCTTCTATCTATCTATCTATCTATCTTTTTTTTTACTTTCGTAGTTCGATGGAATCCAATCGGGATGTAATACATTGATCGATTTCATTCTATAGTCAGATATACTTTAAACGGTGTCTTAATTTTCCAATAATAAGAAAACTAAGCTTTTAAATTCAAATTTACACTAACCTATAGTATGTAACTTCTAGATTTTGCTATCTGTATTCAATAGGTACTTATTAATATCCTTTTCCAATATATTTAATACCTATTACCATTACCTTTTTCTTTTATATGTTTAATATATTTTTTTTATGAAAAATGTTACTTTTTCACAAGACACTACAATAATTTAAAATTATTGTTCTGTTATTTACAATTTTAAAAATATTTTTTATATACAAAATATATTTTGTAACAACGATATATTTAGCTCTTCTCTTAAAGAGTACCTACTTTTAATGTTAGTCGATATTTCTTTTAAACTTATAATAAGTAAACATATATTTTATGACGTTATAACACTATACTTCAAGTAATCTATGTTTAATAAATGTCTATTTACCGAAATAAATGTATTCAACTATTAATTGGCGTTTTATTTGAAATTATCTTCGTTATATTTACCATATTGTCTTAAAAAATAAATATTAATGAAAATATATTTTAAAATTCCCACTTCAAAAACTTAACATATTCTGAAGTAGGTCAAGGTTGTCGAGAATCTCCTCATAATCATCAGGATAACAAACATCAGCGTAGTCTAACAGTGGCAGAAGTGGTTAGAGCAAGAGTGGTTTTGAAGGCGTTTAAGAGAGTGCAGAGAATAATGTTTGAGTTTACTGATTACGTTAAAGTTCGCAGACCACGACAAATGGCTATCAAAGCCGAAACCCTCCCGCCAAAGTCGAGACATGTAGCAATTTAAATCTGCTAGCAAAATCTCCGAAGTGTTCACATGTTGAACGAAGCGAGAAAAGAATTTTTAGAATTTTTTTTCGCCTAAAACCATCTACGTAGTCATATCTAATGTTTGCAAATTTTCGTCTCAATCGGTCAAAGCGTTTGGGCGCTCCGCTCGCTTCGCTCAATACTGAACGCATACGTTTGCAGGATAATCAATAGGTAACTGCACAGTTTCCTCCTTTTGCACCAGGTCTCGGGATCGGCGAAACCTCTTTTAATTTAAATATATGTATTCAACATATATTTAAATTAAAAGAGTATTTAAGGTTCTCCGCTATGAAGCCTCCGAATTCTCCAATTGGTAAGTAGTCTATAACTTTATTTTCTCACCTTTATGTATCTCGCGCTTATATGCCAGAGAGGACCTAAGCTAATATGTACATCATGATATCGAATTAAATTATTATAATAAAATAAAGGGTGATCAACATATTTATTTAATAATTGGTATAGAATTGCTCGAAGCAATCTTTTATCAAATTTTTATATTCAACTACTGCAACTAGGGGAAAAAGTCAGTAATAGTTGTTTCTCAATTTATCTAATATTAATTATTGCTACAACAGTTGTCAACCAAGATATTTTCTTATGGCTTGCAAAAGTTAAGAGGCAATTATTTAAATATTAAATATAAATACTATAGGCCGTCGTGGCGAAGCGGCACAAGGGTGTGGGTTCGATCCCCACTCGAGGAAGTGAAATATTTATTTACGTTTATATTTCCATTTTTCCTTATTGTAGTTTTAGTGTCACCCCACAAAATGGTGGTGATTGTTATTTATAAATAATAATCTCATGTTAATAAAAAAAATACTTTCAACACAAGTTGCTTTTTTATATGTAGGTAAATAGCAAAACTACTGATTTCTGTACTTGTTAAGTTTATAGTAAAAAATATTTATAGTAAAAAAGAGTATATATTTCAATAAACTGTGAAACTTATTAAAATTTTACTTTCAAATTTCCGATCAAGACTATCGGCCCAGCGAGCCAGACCAGGCCTGCCAGGAGCGACGTCACCTTTAGAAAATGGAAGCACGCTAATCTAAAAAGAATGAGATATGTAGGTATGAAAAAATATTTTATTACAATTCCAATATTTTTATTATTATTCTATAAATAGCACCATCAAATTTTTAAACAGACTGATATTGTTATATAATCCACTTTTTATTTTTTTTTAAATTTCAGAACAACTTTGCTAAGGAAGAGGTAACAAGGAGGATTGTAAGTCATCTTTCGAGTGGGCGAACCGGAAATTAGGTTGCTTCAATGCATATCTAGCTTGTTAAATAAAGTATTAGGTATCAGTAGGATTACTTATATAAAATAACTTTTAACCCCAAAAACAACCCCTTAGAAGTCGAATATTGCGAATTCCCATCTTAGCGAGCACCTACGTCCTATAAATAACTCCTATGCAAAACTTGAGATTCCTAGCACATGTAGTTTCTGAGATTTCGTGATGAGTGATTAACCTTTCGATTTTATATATATATATATATAGATATAGATTAACGTTCATCTGTAAAATGTCAAATGTAAAATGTAAAATGTCTGTTAATGTGTAAAAACTTCGTTGATTTCTTCAAATACCTTTCGTAAAATATATTGTGGTTAAAGAGTTTATTTATTTCTCAAAAGAAATTACATTTCACTTAAAGAGAAATATAGAGTTATCTTAAATAAATACATATTAATCAATGTGAGCGTTGGAATAAGCAAAACATAGTAAATAATAAAAAGAAAACAATATCATATACTCAATTAAAAGATGTAAGTGAAAGAGGGTATATTGAGATAATTTAGTGATATTTGACCTTGCCACGACCGTTCACAATGAAGTTAGGTTTACCCACATTTGAAGAAATCATATTACGGGGTCGGATTCTATTTTATTTTTATAAGATGTTCCTTTAATTTTGTTCTAAAATTATAAATTTTTTTTTTGATGTTTTTATATCTTGAGTTTTATATTTGATTTTGTGCCATAATTGGTTCTTGTTTCTAGCATTTTTTTGGCATATTTCTTGGTTTTTAGCATATTTCCTCTTTGTTCATTTGTGAGAAAAGATAGCTTCGATGGTAAATAACTTAAAAAAATATTGTCTTTAGAATTTTCAGAAGAAGATTTATTTCCCGCAGAAATTCATTTGTGTTTAGTCATAAAGAATTATTAAGTAGTACAAATTATTTTAACTTAAGTCTTTCTGTTCTGATATAATTATACTCTAGGTGCCGTTGAAGGCAAGTGACGTCAGGAGTAAGCTACCAATATTGTCATATTAGATAGTAATTAAGTATATAGGATAAGTAGTATTTATATACTGAAATGTCATAACCGCAAACTGGGTATGTCTAGTAAAAATGTACATTTTGAAGGACTTAAATAAAAATGCAACGACTTAGGTACGACGACTTTATTTATTTACAATTTCCAAAGTACACCAATAGAACAGTATATAAGTATACTTCAATGTTTTGAATAATAGTGTCTATGCTAAAGTACATTCAGTCTAAATATATTTCAAAAAAGAGAAACCTTAAGGATCTCATAAAAAAAGTAAAATATAATCTTAATGTTTACATAATATTAAAGTAGAAAACAGTAAATTAAATTTTAAAAAATTTACTTAACTTAAATATTTAAATAATCTCACTTCACTTAATTATTATTACATTGTTTGTAAAGTTACTTAGTTATTTCAAAGTTTAACCCTCCTTTTCCGTTTAAATTAGTGAGATGAAAGTGTAAAATTTCAAAAGAAAATGTAAATATCAAATAAGAAGTGATATTTTAGTTAAAAATTTCATATATAAAATAATAATACTCTTGTTAAAAATAGCGACATTATATCGTCGTATAGAAGTTTAAAAAATAAATTATTTTTAGCTTACGTAGTCTCGCGTAGCAAGTAGATCGAAAGAAAAACACTACGTTTCCAAACATTTCAAAATATTGCGAATTGAGTGGCGGAACCCAACGCCGTGCTTTGTTTGGTTACCGTGCTTTGTTTGCATTCTGATTCCCTGATAACTGATTCCCTGAGTGGGAATCGAAGCCACGGTCCTTGCGTTTACAATACAAGTCCGCCATGACAATGTTTTTCTTTCACTTAATGAATATACGGAGACGAAATCACTACCTTATAATAAAGACAAGTTATCTGCTAAATACATTTAAAATTAATTTTAAAATACGTTTTAATTAAATACTATGTACCTATGTTACTTTCGAGATTTTTTGTAGATTGTAAACAAATATTTTTTTAGGTGCGTCTATTTCCAAAATTATGAAAATTCTATTTAAAAATATTCAAAATGCAACCCAGTGTGTAAAAGCGAATCGATACTACAAATACAATGACAGTTACTAACAAAGTCATGTTTTAAAAAGTATACTTTTTAAAACCTTTTTTAATACTAAAATTGCTTTGCTTATATTATATTAGTTCATTCATTCAGCTTCACACACACAGCAGGGTAGGCAGAGAGAAGCTCAACACGAAATGCCTCCAGAATTTGGCGGAAAGTGGGGAACGGAGTGTCTTAACACTAAGTTTCCTCTGCCTACCCTATTACATTAGTGTTTCCTTTAATAGGAAACAAATTCGGTGTTGTCGGCCGGTAGTGTTGAAACCTGACTCGGTTCATTGAAAGATGTTATCGAATTGCTGTTTTGCTGGTTTCCCTCATCTTTGATCTGTAAATTAAATTATTTATGTTATTAAACAATAATCTGTATCTCGCAAGTAGGCAGAGGGAGCCTGGTGTTAACTGCCTTCGCTTCTGCACTACGAGAGTCTACCTGCATGTTTTGGAGTTCTTGTGCGCACCACGATACAGTTTCAGGTTCAGTCGATGCTAGCACAATCGGGGGGAGAACGGTTTTTTCGAGCTGATCACGATGATTATCAGCTTCTGTATTTAGGAAGCAGTTGATTTCCTCCTTAGGGTTCCAAGGCCTCACTGGAAATTTATGAATATAGTAAATAAAAATAATGGAATTATTATAAACATTTCAGAAAGTTATATTGGACAATAATTGCTAAATAAAAAATATCAGTTATAATTCTAAGTATTGTCAGTTCTATTAACAAAGAAAGAAGAAAGAAAAAAAAACAGAAAAAATAACAACAAAAAGAAAAAACAATTCATAATTAATATTATATTTTCATGAGCTAACCTAACTATCATTGTGGTCTCGGCCTATATTTGCTCAAACATGTTTATAAGTTGTTAGACTACTATTTTAACGCAAGTCATTACTATTCAAATGTAATAATAAACTACCCTCAAAGCAAATTATTTACGAATTGTTGTAATTAAACGGTTTTTTTTCTTTTGGATTGTTTTTAGTGTTGTTTCATGGTTATAACTAACCAAAATATATTTAAAAGCTACGCTGGACGGCAATAACATATTGTAATATATATAAGTATATTCTCAGCAAGTGAATTGTAAATTCTATATGAGAATAAATTAATTCTGAAACCGTAAACCGTAACTCAACGCCGCACTTTGCCTGGACGCCAGACCGACGAAATAAAAATACTAATTATTTCATTTTGTCTAGTGAGAATCGAACCCACAACCTATCGCGTTTATAGTGACACGCTTGAAGATAAAACACTGAACTTATAGTAGGGGACTTTCACATCAAAAAAATATCGTGAAGAATTAGTGATAAATTTTTAAAAAATAAAAAAAACATCAGCTTCACGCTGTATCCCGCACACAGCAAGGTAGGCGGGGGAACCTAGTGTTAAGACACTCCGTTCCCCATTTTCTGCCGAATTCTGGAGACATTGCGTGTTGAGGGGCAGAACTCAACGCCATGCCTCGACACCTGAGCGAAGAGATCAAAGTCAAAGTCAAAGTGAAAGTCAAGTCAAAGTCAGCTCAGTCAGAAGTCAGTCAGTTTTTTTCCTAGTGACTAGATTATGTATATGATATTATTTACCATTAGAATATGGTGGACGGCCAGTAATAACATGTCTCATCGACTCCCCGGGACGGTGACAGCCGCGGCAGTAGTCCATACCGCCGTCCTTCAACACGTGCCTCTGGTAGTTCTCGCGGTAGCATCGGCCGTAATTGCAGAGGCAAAACCGTCGGTTCCTCCGAAACGGTCCTCGAACTTTAACCAACATGAAGAATATCTTAGCGCATACATAGTAGATAAATCCTACACCGCAGGGAAGGCAGAGGGATTCTAGTGTTAAGACACTTAATTTCTCACTTTCCGTCGAATTCTGGAGGCATTGCGTGTCGAAAATCAAATGGAATTGTTTTAGAATGTTTTTTTATAACTAAAGTAAGGTATTTAAAATTTAAATCGCTTGCAACATGTATAAACGTTAAAAGCACAAATGAAATGCCTATAGATATAAATTCACAAAGCGGTAGCAGAGTAAAGTCGCGCTAATGTATATACATACTGGCATAGATATACAAGAAAGGATTTCGCCTCAGCCAATAATATTTATCTAATAGCTATTAATAGTCACAAATTACTTACTTATATGAGATCTTATCAACTGCATCGCGAAAATATACCAAGTTTCTTCAGATATATATTTTTTCCAAATTTAGTAAGAGACACAAGCGTCCAACGCAGTTAAAAGTTGATGGTGGGAGACTGAAAATATTGATTTTCCGCATACGAACGCGTTCGGAAATGTCGAGAGTTGTTTCAACTTGGTATGTTCCGTTTTAAAAGATAACTATAATTAATGCTTATTACAATTCTACTACAGAGTTTATATTTCTAGAGTACTTAAGCACCGACAGTTAGTTATAAAATAAATGCCGTTGACAAGTGGGTAGTCGACGGCAGCGAGCCTTTTACTAAACCTTTTACTAAATACGAATACTATGTATGATTGTATATAAGTGATTAATAAATAAATTATCATATTGAAATATACAAATGACACATTAAATAAACTATAAACATAAATAATAGTTTCCTTTATTACTCCCCTCCCCCCCATTTGATTACCAGCATTAATCTCTTTGAAATGATTTTCCAATTTAACTCGTTCAAGACTTAATATCATTTGTTATCTGGGTTTTCATGCTGACTAGTGCAGCTGATAACTCGGAAGCTCTTTCATTTGATGGACATCTACGTTTAGCATGCTGGGAGTCGGATTCCGAGCGTGAGGCAACATTTTGATCTTTTAGAGTTTTTGGAAGTGATTTAAACGTGTTGGCATAGTTTAGTAATTTGTAATTTTATAAAAAAAAAGTTTTGTAAGAAGTCATTGGAGACTATCAATAATTTAAGAAATTTATATAAAAAATGGCACACAAAAAATATCAATATCAATGGTTAACTAAATTCCACTGGTAGCGAACTCGGGATCTAACACTTCATAGTCGTCCACACTACACTAGGCTGTCGCAACACATCATTCATCAGTGAATTTGAGTGTCTATTTTGTCAGTACTTGCATGATGAACTGGTTCTTGGATGATTGCTAAACATTACCATATATGGTAGCGTTTAGAGGTGTTGCGGGTGATGACTCACCCCAGGCGACGAATAGGAAGACCGCGTGCCGATGATTAAACGTTTTACTTGCAACCGTTTTCTTCGTTGAGATTTTTTATTATAGCTTACTTTTATCAGAACTTTATCATTCTAATATTTATAATTTAGCGTAGCTACTAAATCTCTCTCTAAGCTCTTTAACTAGATAGACGAAAATTATGATTACTATTTAGTTTAATTTATTTATATGGCTTAGAACTCAAGAGAATAAATTATGTTACGGGGCAACTTGTAACACGTCTTTCCAAGCTAGATCCCTTGCAAAAGATTCAAAATAAATTCTTACGTATCGCATCAGGTTTTTTTTTTCATTTATTTTCTCAAATTAACAAATATAAAACACTTACTCCGCCAAACCATTTAAATGGTTTACCGACGGACAAAGTTCTCTTTTACACATTAAGAACTTAAACTTAAATATAATGGTTAAAAACAAGGTTTAAACTTGTAAGCTAAATAATACTGTACTTATATAAAACATTTTCTATTTAACAAACATTATAGATTAAAGCAAAGTAAGCAAAAATATTTGTTATAATATTCGTTGTTGATGCCGAGTTACGAGTTGCCCCCTTGTTGTTTGTTAAAATCATTCAATTTTTTGACGTGAAGTTGTACTTACGATTACAACTAACTAGAAACACAATCTTTCAACTATGGCCAACAAGGGGCTATGGCCTAACAAGGGGCTATGCCCCTATTTCATCCTCTTCCTAGAAGTGAGGGGTTAGATTAGTATTAGGCAATTCGTGGCATTTTCGTGAAAACGGCAATAAGATGGCATGTTTAGTGCTTGATTTGACTGCTTGTGTACTTTGTTTTAAAGAAAACATATAGGTACATTAAACCTTAAACAACAACGATTTACGCGTCTATTGGCGAAATTTAAATGAAAGTGAAAACTATCGAATGTCTAAACATTTTATGATAGAGGATTTTGTGATACTTAAGTAGAATTCGTCGTAATCGAATATATCGTCGAATTTAAGTAAATACATAAATAATAGTAACTACTGATTAAAGTGCTAAGCACGCATGTATAACGAAATACCCTCACATATTAAAAATATTACTTCATTCCATACATTCAAAAAACAATTAGCTGGATATTTACTAAACAAAATGTAGATTTAAATAAGCTAAATTTTGGCTAACTTTTAACTTTAAATAAAAAAATTATTAACCTTTAAACTAGGAAGTGAGACTAGAAACTAGTTATTGTGATATTTATTTGTATACCTTTTAGTTTTGTATAATTAATATATTGTAACGTTGCTATGTATAAACACTGTTAAAGTATATTTAGTATTTTGTATTTTTATTTGCTTATTTATTTTTTAACTTTACAGTGTAGTTAAAAAAAAATATTTTATGTATTAACTTTTTGGTAACAGTTATTAAATTATACCGACTAACATAAATTATTACTTTTATCTTTATTTTACTATTGTCTGAAATAGATTAAATGAATATTGTCTTGATGCTAAATCCTAACATATTATTGTTAAGTTATCATACGCACTAATATTAAAGTAACAACGACGCATGACTTACATTATAATAGATATTAAGTTAAATTGTGTTATCGCATAAGTGACATTGTGTCTTTTCGATAATAAAGTTTCTTTAAACCTAAGCAAAATCAATTTTTCATATTTGTAATCCAG
The DNA here is from genome assembly GCA_016802625.1 of Heliconius numata. Lineage (NCBI taxonomy): Eukaryota > Metazoa > Arthropoda > Insecta > Lepidoptera > Nymphalidae > Heliconius > Heliconius numata. Next base: position 782,466 of record JAEBDU010000003.1, on the reverse strand, counting down.
ATTTAAATATATTTTGAGTGGATTCATCTTTTGAAGGAATTTTAATTTAGAATTATCTGAGAAAAAATATATTTGCTTTTTAAAAATGTATATTTCGATGGCTCGTAAGTATCACAACTTTACAGGAGAGGCTTCCAAAGTTTAAACTTTATATTGGTTAAATAGAAATTTACGAAACTTTGCTTATTTACTAAAATTAGTATCCTCTTTATTTATACCGTAATATTTTATTTATATTTATGTTACTTTTTTTTACTGCACAATGGCCCTAATACATTAGTTTATTTAATTTTTATTTTTCTTCAAAAACGCCTTAAAAAGGCTAATGTACCACATTGGCTGTTATACGTGTATTATGCATTTTAATTATCACAGCACGACCGTTGCTTGGTTCAACGTGTAAGTGTTAAACCAGCTGATTGGCCCGTTACGTAAACAAATGCTTAATTCCCCGCGTATAAGTCTAAAATGACTATTTGGTGCTTGTACGTTTAAGCATGTTACTTAGGCCGTTATGTTTTAATAAAAAGTAGTGCTTCCATGTAGAAAATGGCTTTTTTTTGCTCACCTGATACATTATATTGATAACAGGCGTTTTCTATAAAAAAGTGAAAATAACCAAAATGTTAGTTTGGCCCTTATACATAGGACCCATCGATTTAATAAGTATCAATATATCATTGGTACTTAAATAGTTTATATACATAATATAAAATACAAAATAAAAGATTTTTTCTTATCAAGTTATTAAAGTAAAACAATATAAAATAAATATTTAAGAAATGAAACAACAAAATAAATAAATTATAATATATATTTTTTCTTATGATAAAAGTAACTGTAGCTCGACATTTAAAACGTACGCGTAGTTATAAATACGCATCTTTTTTCAACCTACCTCACAATCACATTTTTGTTAGTTTTTTGTTAGTGATTTTGTTTATTTTTGTGTTTGTTAAAAATATTTGTATCTTTGTATAGTTTTTATGTTTTCTATAACTTAATGTATTTAGGAATGTGCAGTGGTCACACAAGCCAAATCTGGCTTAAGACCGCGAAGAATAATAAATTTTAATGTGCTTTGTTATAAATAAATAAATATGAAATAAATATGAAAATCAACTACAATAGTACTATTTTCTCCACACCATCCAAAACAACGCATTAAAAATAGCTTATAATACGCCACTTAAAACTAATTTAATTAAATTACATAGAAAACTTAATTATCCTACATCACGTGAATTCATATTGAAATTAACGCATAAATTTTACGAATTTTCTCATACACATATAAATAAGTTAATTTCGACAATAGGCCGAACGAAAATATCAGATTCATATTAAAACCGGTCCAACGAGTGCATCAGCCAGCCTTCGGACTCTCTGCGTCTCATACGCGCCCCCCGCCGTCGCCCTAGTACGACTGTGCGAGGGGGACGGGGGAGGTCTACTCGCGGCTTCGTTACTGGTCGTAACTGAGCCTAACTAACTTTGTTAACGACACCTAGTTTTTATTTATTAATTACCTTCATTTTACCCCCCAAATATAGAATGGAATACATGCATACAACTCGTTTGAATTTTAACTATGTTGTTTAAATAGTTTTTTTTTAACCGACAGTTTGTAAATTTTTGGACTTTTTTATTAGCCTGATAAAGTACCTGTTCTTTTAAATTATGTTAACAACATGTTTTCTAGTTTAAGTTATGTTTGTTATCATGCTTATTTATTAATAAAGAATTTTAAAAACAAAACAAAACAATAATACAGTACATACAATTACAATAGTAATAAAAGTAATTATCATTTTATAGGTGACCATATGTATGCCCAAAAGTGGATATTTTATATGACCTTTAGATGACCCCTAGATGTGGCAAGAAAAAAATTGTAGCAAATCATTACACTATATGTTATTTTTAGTTTTTCTTTACAGTTAAAGGAAAGTTTGTCTTTTGGTCATGAATAAGTAGTATATGTACTTATTTATGACACCAATTTTCAACATTTGCCGAATAGTTCGTAAATTTTTGTCTCAAATTTGAACCCTGCAACCCCGAATTAGTAGTACATTAATGAATTAACACTTGGTCTACTCCAGTGCTTAGTTTTTCATTACCTTCATCTTCGAAGAGATTTTAAAATAAATTTAAAAAAATAGAATAATTAAAACATTTATTGCCATGAAATAAACATTTAACAAAGAAATTAACAATTTAACAATAGGACATTATGGTAAAAAGTGTAACTCAGCTAAATAATGCTTGAGTTTTTCAGCGATCCTACTCTTCGATCTATGTATATAATTATACATTAGATAAAGGATTGCATACAAATATGGCTTAATAATACGGTACCAGCAAATATAAACAGAAATTCAAAAATATCGTTAATAGTGCGTTCAGGTTTAGTTCCGTATAACGCGTAACGGATATAAAACATTTTATTCGAAATTTTCTTCTACTCTAAAAAAAATTACTACGTGAACGTCGAAAGCCTCGAAATTGAAAATGTTGATAAAAATGAATTATTTTAAAAGAATTTATAACATTTTGGTTAGATATTTGCATTTTAATTTGACTTATATTATTTTGAATGAACTTTTTTGTATTTCCAGAAAGTTCCATATGCAAATTTTTGCTTTTGCGAGGTTGGCAGCACTGTTGCGCCTATAAAACGACCATCGAGTTCCGGCCAGAGTTAATTACTCTTGTGTTTCCGACCCGTGTTTCCGCTGTTTAAATAGTGCATACTAGTATATTGTAATCTTTGGCGATTTTGGTAAGTGTCGATTTTCTTCTTATTTTATCATTTTTTTCTTTGTATGTACATTTATGACATTGTTTTTGTTGAATATGCGATGATTGTTCTTATTATAATTTTTTTCGGTTATTTCTTATTATATATTATTTCAATTATACCCACATATTTTTTTAAATTAATTATCTTTATAAATGCAGTTTATTGTAAGCAATTTAGCTTAATAGTTATTATCCTATAGGTGCAAAGCGAATGCAAACTGACAATGAATAATGTGCTGTTTTCATAAATCTGAAGGACGGGTACTTTTTCGTATTTTAAAATTATTTTCTGTGTGATAGTATGCGTATCGAGGAAGACCTAAGGCTATATTATGAACTGTTAATTATTCGTTAAATGTTTCGATCTATATTTAGATCAGGTATTTCGAATGTGCTGCGTGGCAATCCTTAGTTAATTTTTTTCGATCTGAGGGTAGACCGCCGCCGTTGGTGTTAACACCAACGGCGGTCTACCCGGTAGGTACATTTGAAAATAAGAAAGTGGACTTTATTCTATTATTTTATAAGATTACTATGATGATTTTAAGTAATATGCGATAATTTTCTTATAGGAATAGTATTTTATATAAACAATGATTATGATAAAAAAATCCACGATTGTGAACGTATTTCGCGATACATTATATGACGTGATTATTTCGAGCTTATATTACGCATTTTCTTATTGCACTTTTGTGTTGAGTTCCGCCACGTCCGATATAAACGTGCTGCTACAAAAATAATTTAGTAGGTATATCAATATTTTCTATATACATGTAGGGAAACGTAATTAAATTAACGGCTATGGCGTACGTGGCAAATGGCGTCGATAAATAAAAATGGCGGTAGGTGCTACAAAAAAAGAAAATCTCTTCTCACTACATACAATGTTGTTTGAGTAGATATTAGTAGCTGTGAGAATTTTCGGAATTTTTTCGAAAATTCTTTTTTGGAATTTTTTCGAAAACTATTTTTCGGAATTTTTTCGAAAATTCTTTTTCGGACTTTTCGGTTTTTTGTAATAAATATGATTAGTTGCACTACAGTCGTCAATACTTCTTTAATAATTAATATTATATGAAATTATATTTTTTTATTTAAGAGCTTTGTCGTTACAACTACCATGCCGCCATGTTTGGTAATTTTTAAAAGTTTTTATTTAGCTTGCAATGTATGTATGTGGGTGGGTGGGTGAAATCTTTGAGCTCAATTTTGCTGAAATTTTGTATACTCGTTTAGTTTGGATGACAATGCACGATAAGGTGTGTGACTTAATAGTTAATAGTTATATTTAATGCACTTAGAGTAACTCGAAAAATAGTGTAACATCATTCTAAATCTATTATGGCGGCATGGTATTTTAGATTTTCACATTTTAATATTACATTGGGCAAAATATTTATTGTAGTGTTTTAAACACTACAATAAATAATATAATATATAACACTATAACGTATAATATATTTAAACAGTTAGCTTTCTTCGTAAAACTTTAGGCTTTTTTAACTTTAACTTTAACTTTTTTTACGAAGTTTTTCTTAATATTCTGTAATAACATTGCTATTGATATTTTGTTGTTTATTATTTATATTGTTATTTCTTATAGTATCATGTATATTTATAATCATTCTTTCTCTTAATTACATGTTTATTGTATTACCTTGATTTATACAGCAAATTTATTTTTAGTCACTGGTTGTTAAGAAAAGAGACCACTTAAAAATGGAAAGGGATAATACTATTGACACGGTGCAAGTCGCCCTTAGGATAAGGCCTCTAGTGTCAAATGAAACTAGAAAAAGATGCGAAGACTGTGTGGAAGTCGTGTCCGAATCGCAAGTCGTAATAAAAGATATACCTTTTTCATATAATTTCGTATTTCCAAAGCATATTAGACAATTGGAATTGTATGATACAGCCGTGAAGAGATTAGTTGAAAAACTTTTCCAAGGTATGTTTTTTTTTTTAATTTTAGTATTTGTGTTATTTTGGAAACAAGAAATGAAGTAGAACTTAGACTTTTTTTATCAGTTTCACGATGTATTTACACACAGGAGATTAGGCAGAGGAACCGTGTGTTAAGACTTTTAAGTTTTAACACCTTGTAAGCTTTTCTTCTTCTCTTATTTGCTTCATAAAGGTCCGAGGGCTATTGAACTCTTTCATTATCACGGAATAACATTATATAATTGAGCTTCTTAAGTAATCTTTCAATTTAGAATGATCATTTAATACTTAATATATAAAGTCTAATTTATTTATAAGTATATACAATAGTAATTTAATTTAACAGGATATAATGTGACAATATTAGCATATGGCCAGACTGGCTCTGGAAAAACATACACAATGGGAACAAATTACTCAGGATCTCGCGGGGACTCCACTGAATTGGGTAAGTATTTAGAATAACATGACAAAGTCAATTTCACACTTTTTCCATGCCTTAAAAGGCACTCTGCCTAATTTTCAAGATAATAAAATTCTGCTTAATAAGATTGTTAATTGTTAATTGTTAATTATTAAATTACAGGTATAATACCACAAGCTGTAGGCGATATATTTACATTGATTGAACAGCACCATAATGAATTTATATTTAAAGTGAATGTTTCATATATCGAACTGTATCAGGAACAGTGTTATGATTTGTTGTCTGATAAACCAAGAAATCACAAAATTCTTGAAATTAGAGAAGATGTGAACAGAGCTATCGTTTTGCCTGGTGAGTGTTTATTCTTTAATTTTTTTCTTTATCGAAAAAGCTTATGATCTTGTATTTTTGGTTAATTGCTGGCTTCTGTATGTATGTTTTGTGGGTTTTCCCACGTTCAGTCGATCAGTGCCGAAATAAACTTGTGTCATCAGCTGCGGCATACCTCGAGAATATATTTCACTTGTGATTTCTAATAATATATTATTTACCAATACTTACTTATATATAATACTAGCGGCCCGCTCGCGGTTCCACCCGCGTGAACTATGTTAATTTTAATTTCTGTCTCAATGACTGCGTCCTATTGACGTTATGCAAAATATGAGACTCCTAGCATTTGTAGTAACAAAGTTTCATACAAACTTTCGACCCCAAAAACAACCCCTTAGAAGTCGAATATTGCAAATTCCCGTCTTAGCGAGCACCTACGTAACGTACGTCCTATAAGTAACTCCTATGCAAAATTTGACATTCCTAGCACTTGTAGTTTCTGAGATTTCGTGATGAGTGAGTGACCTTTCGATTTTATATATATAGATAATATGTGTACGGCAATGTTTTGTTTTTCTTGGCATTAGGATTTTTTATCTATTATTTCACTATTATTTTGGCATGTTCTCTAATGGTTTTAAAATTTTATCAACTTTTAGGTATGACAGAGATACCAGTAACAACAAAAAGGCAGACCATGATGGCTTTAGCACGTGGGACTTCAGGTCGCGTGACAGGCTGCACCTCCATGAACCAGGCCTCTAGTAGAAGTCATGCGGTCTTCACTATTGTTATTACTAAAGAGAGCCGGAGTAACAAGTAAGTTGCAAGTAGTGAAATGTAAATGATCGATGATTGTTCTTTTGATGACACATTTTCTTTTAATTTTCATTTTTTTATTATATAATCAGAATAATTTAAGAAGCTGAAATAATTATATTTGATGCATTTTATTATTCTTTTCCGTTCTAACATAGAGAACGGAAGTGTCTTAATGGGAACGAAATGTCTTAACATTAGGTTCCCTCTGCCTACCCTATTGTGTGCGGGATACAGCGTAAAGCTAAAAATTAATAAATATTCTTATTTCAGGAATATAGCAACGACATCAAAGTTCCATTTGGTGGACTTGGCTGGCTCTGAGCGTATTAAGAAGACGAAAGCGACTGGGGAGCGTTTAAAAGAAGCTGTGAATATAAACAAAGGCCTGTTGGCTTTGGGCAATGTGATATCAGCACTTGGGGATGGTACCAATAGAAGCTTCATTAGTTACAGAGACAGCAAGCTAACTAGACTGTTACAAGGTACAAAAATGTTTTATCTTAGCTTCCCTCAATAAAAAAAACTATCCAACAATAAACATTTACCAAATCTCCGATCAATGTCTTCAAAAAACAAACTTATATGCTTAATCATCACTTCACAGACAGTCTAGGAGGCAACTCCTTTACCCTGATGGTGGCCTGTGTGAGTCCAGCAGACTACAATCTGGACGAGACGGTTTCCACACTGCGGTACGCCGATCGGGTCCGGCGTATACGTAATAAACCAGTTATTAACCAAGACGCCAGAGCCGCTGAAATTGTTAGGTAAATTATTTGATTTTTTTATTTTATTTATTTTCTAATATAACACATATTATAGTATTTATTATTTCGTATATAGTCTAATAAAATATGTTCAAAAGCTATCGAAATTATGATGAAAATGTGCTTTATTTAATCTCACAAATATTGATATATAGATTGCTGCCGTATTGCTGCCGATATTGCATGTGGTAGAAGTAGTATAGTGTGTAGGATATTTACATTTCTATTATAAAATCATAAATGGTTCATATTATTTTATATTTATTATAATATAATAATAATAATAATAATATATATATATAAAACATTGTTTTTCCACAGGTTAAACAAATTGGTGAATGATCTGCGATTACAAATTGTAGACAAAACACCAACAGTGACTGAACAAAATAATAATGAAAAACTACAAGAAGATCTAGATAGAGACAAAATCAAATATTCAGAAATTTTGAAAAAACATAAAAAAGTTACAGAACATTTGAACAATATGTTTATAGAAAATATCAAATTATGTGAAAAAGCGTTATTAGTTGAAGCTGCTAAGGATAAAATTAAAAGGAAGCTGAACGAGCTAACGGAACAATGTGATCAAACTATTGGAAATCTTAAAATACCTGAAGGTTCTCAAGATGATAATGCAAACATAAACTCTGTGGTTGATTACTTGAAGGAGGTGAAATCTAGGTAAAATCGTTTTTTTATTGCTCTTGTTCTATATCTTACAGGTAAATTGTTTTTTTTTTTTAGTAATTTTATTATTCAAATACCACATTGTAAAGTTTGATGTTAACCTAATTTGCCATCTATCTACTTAGAAGAATTTTACTAAAAACTAAAACTAGTATTTTATATAGTATTATTTTATATTATAAACGCCACAAGTCCATTGTGGCTCAGTAGGACACAACAAAGTAAAAGACTGTCTTAACTCTAGGTTCTCTCAGACTATCATGCTATGTAGGAAAAAGTAAGAAGTTTTAAAAACTAAGATCTTATTCTACCGTTATTATGATTGTTAGATTGGAAGATTTACAATCTGTTAACTTAAAGACCGACCAAGAGTTAATAGAACACGAATTAAAATTGCCCACTGTGAAAGAAGAATCGGTAGGGGACAAGGAAGATGAAGTAGAAGTACTAAACGAAGATCAGGTAGTATTGGAAGAAGAGAAGAGGACAATGTTACAGGTAATATCGAGTTCTCATATAACTTGTTTGTTTCAAATATTTTTATTATATGAGATTTGTATTAAATATAATGTTATTTTACACTTAGTGATATTAAAAAATATGAATTATATTATTTGTTGTTGATGCATATCGAGGTGCAGGGGTGCAAATTCAATCCTTGTTCTAGCAACGAGGCAAGTTTGTTGAATTCCGTCAGTCAACATTCAATGTCCTCAGAATTCGGCGGAAAGTGGCGAATGGAGTCTTACTACTGGCAACATAGTGTCTTAACACTAGGTTCCCAGGTACTCAATGCCTACCCTCTTATTGAAAAGCTAAAAATAATACATTTTATTTAGTATGTATGATCATCAAAAGAACATTTATATAGATTTAAGACTAACTTTATGGTAAAAAGTAATATTAATCGTGATTGTTAATTACAGGTGGCTTTGAGTCAAGAGCTGCAACAGCTAAACCGCGATATGGCCATCAAGGCTTGCTTAATTCAAGGCATATTAGACAAGACCGAGTTGTTGGACAGCATCAAGAAAAAAAATGAAGAAAAAAAATCTATACTGGAAAAAGAAAGGGATGAGCTTTTACAACAGTTGCAGGGAATTAAGGTAATCAGGTCTTCAAATATTATTAGTATAATATAATATTCCACACTTGGAAAAGGAAAAGACTTTTTTAGAACACACATAAAAAATTATAAACATAAGAAAAGTATGTGCCCCTAGAGTTCTTCTATGCCTGACGTGGAAATCGCAACACTACTACTATAGCAAAACTTTTGTTTGTTTTTTATTTTAATCATAAAGATATCTTTTAACTTTATGTATGTATATTTTTAACATAAAAAATACATCCTGTCTGGGTATCGTTATTTTACATAGTAGGTATATTATTATAGTTATTTTATACATATTGAAATTCTGTATGAAAAATATAATATTTTCTTACTGTCAGTTGTGAAAGCATGATTAAACTTTACATATATAGTTTTTGTATGTATAAAATATATTGAAATTATTGGGTAATGAAATCGAAAATAATTAATAATTAATTTTACTTGTATAGACTAAAAAACCCTCACACGAAGAACGTCGTACTAAAGTATTGGCTTTGGAGTCTGAGATAATTGACCTAAAGAATAAATGTCAGCAACAAACCAATATTATTGAAGCGAAGGAGAACGAAACTAAAATCGCCACCCTCAATGCTGAAATACAGACCATGAAAGCTACTAAAGTAAGATTTTTTGAAAAATTATATATACTCTTAGGGAACGGAGGTATTTTAACACCAGGTTCCCTACCTACCCTACTATGTGCGGGATACAGGGATCGAACCCACAACCATCGCGTTTACAGTGCCACTGCGCCTTATTTTTATTATAAAACTTTTTTTATGTAACATAAATATTACTATTTCTAAAAAGGTGAAAATAATCCGTCAAATGCGCGAAGAGAGCGAGAAGTTCCGCAAATGGAAGGCGGTTAACGAACAAGCTTTACAAAAGCTTCGTGCGGCGGCCACGGAGAAGATGGAGGCTAAACAACAGAATTTGCTGAGACGGACCATGGAGGGAACTGTGGCTGTTAATAAACGGCTTAAGGTAGGTTTATTTTTTAACCGACTTCTGCAAGAAAAGGAGGTTATCAATTCGACTGTATTTTTTTTTTTAATTTGCTATCCAAATGCGAGTATACCAGTTTAAATTTATTATTATTTTATAACCTAACTTTTAATTGTAGCCGATGTGTGTAGTGGAACAGGTAGCCACCCTTACAAGTTTTCAGATTTATTATATAATTACGATTAGAATATTAATAGGAAGTATGTATTATTGTGATTAGAAATACTTGAACCACTTTCCCTTTTTTTTTTTATATAATTTTATGTTACATATGGTTTTGTTAGTTTCTAAAATATTGTAAATATATAATTTACAAAATTATTATATTTATAAAAACAATTTCCTTTTGATATTCAGGAAGCCTTAGACAGACAAAAGGAAAGTGTAATGAAACGCAACCCCGAAACAGCAACTACAAGCAGCGACGACAGTGTGAAAACGGAGGCGGTGCAACAGTACATTGTACAGGAGTTGGAGGTGAATCTCAGTGTTGTGGAAGCTGAGCAGTCTCTGGAGGAATTGATGGAGTACAGGTAAAACCTATATGTTTTCTAATTTTAAAACACATTATAATTAGAAAGTTTGGACACATTTGGTATGCCAGAGATTTTCGTTAGTGATCGGTTCCCACTTAAATTACTATTAATTTTTAGAATGAAATAAATAGCGCATAGAATGATAAGTGTGGAGAAAATATTTATCTTAACATTCACAGAGCCTGGAGAACAGAACAAATAGAAACTCTGTGCGACAGTACAGACGAGACCCATACGGAGAAGATAGCCGAAATAAAAGACGATCTTGCGCTTCGTAAAGCGCAAATATCTGATTTACAAGAAAAAATATTAACTGCTGATCAGGGTAAATAATATTATTTTATAGAACATTTAAAAAAATCTCTTGAAACCCGTCCAAGCCATTAATTATTAAGCCATACTAGCCATTACACTCGTGAAGCTCTTCGGCGAATTAGTCACAGAAATTAATTGCATTGCGAAGTCACACACTCTTGCAACGTCGCGGATAGTATATTCAATATTAAAATAAACGAAAATTATTAGGCACACGCATGCGACTTTAGTTGTGGGTTCGATTCCCACACGGGGGAATGAAATATTTATTATTTTTATTTCCTCGCTAAGCAAATCGCGGTGTTGCCTAAAATCCTGCCACTCAAATAGGCCTCAGACATTCGGCGTCAAGTGTCGAATAGTGTCAATACTAGATTCCATCTACATCTACTCAGTAATTCGAGATACAGCATGAAGTCAAAGTGAAGAAGAAGAGATATAAACAAAAATACTAAATTTAACTTACATTATTCCAGAAAACAAATCCCAAATCCAATGGGACAACATTCAATCCATGGAAGAAGCAAAAGTTGCACTCAAATATCTATTCGATCTACTAGTGGACGCCAAACGAGAATTACAAAACCAAAGCGAAAAAGGCTTCCAGGCAAGATATGAAGAGGTGAAGGAATCATATGACAGGCTATTGCTGGAATCTGAGAATAGCAAGACTGAGCTTGAACAGGAATTAGCGTCTGTTAAATTGCAGAAGGAACAGGAGGTATGATTTTTTCCATTAGTCAGACGTTGTTTATACTTAGATTATTGAATTTGGAATAAACAATCCAGGTCCCTTAGGGTTGGACATCCTAAAATATAAACACATCTGCTGCACTATTGAATAAAAATAGTATAGAAAAGAGGTTTCTGTTAAAAGTTACTTTATTCTTTGTTTTCTAATCATTATAAGACACAATCTAAGGGTAATCTTTTGATAACCTCATGCATTTATAACATCAAAAATTACATTTCATAATTATTTTTGGTTGTTCATTAAAACTGAACTTACTTGAACAGGTAAGCGCCCTGGTAGCACTGCATCAAGACATCGTAAACCGCGGAGAAAAATGTGAGGTGTGCAAGGTTATGCAGAGCGTCATGCAACGCCAACAAGAGAAGCTCGAACTAGTGGAACAAGAAAATGTATGTATTTTGATATTGTTGTTCTTTTGTTTCTATTTTTTAAATAAGCATTACATTGTGTAAAAACAGCCACGTCTCAGGTTAGGGATAGAAGTGTTAAGTAATTATTCCCCCTGAGTGAGGATTGAACTCGCAATCATCGCGTTTACTGTTCTAATGATAATGTAGGTGATGTACCTAGTTGAATCTATATTAAAGTATATTTTGAGATTTATTTCTACAAACTTGAAATAATTGCCTTGTTACTTTATTATTGTATTAGAATTTAATAAAACTATAGCAAATAATAAAAACTATAACATAAATGAAACAATCGCAAAATTAGTTTTATTTTTCCATATGGAATACAATAAAAATTGTATATTTAATTTTGATTGTCACAATCATATAATTTGCATATTTATATTACAGATAAAGTTAGTAGATGAGCTCGAAAAACTCCGAAATGCAGGCATTGATGATTTACATAGAAAAGTGGAGAATACGGAGGATGACTGCGAGGACCTGCAAAAAGACCCCGACTGGCCCGCTACACCGTTTTGTAAACGTATTAAGGTATGAATATGACCTCTTCAAGGTGCAAAGGGATAGTATCTGCCTGTCTCGATTATGTCTATCTTCTCTATATGGAGTAAAGTGTGAAGCTGACACATAATAAGTATTTCAACAAATATATCAGAGAAGACAAATTATACAGATAAGAAGAATTCTATTAATATTCTTGTAACGATTGTGTTTTCATTACATATTTGAGTCAATTTTTCATAAGGATGTTACAATTTATTAAATGTTCCAGGCGCAAAGATCCAGTCTCAGGATGAAGTTGACATCGGAGGAATCGGACGCAAGCACCTCAGCGGCAGCGCAAGCGACCGTCAAGCGGGAGGTGGTTGACTGGGAATATTGTATCTGTAGAGGCTATTGTTCCACTAAAATTTGCAGCTGCGTGAGATCAGGGAAGGATTGTGGGGGAACCTGCAAGTGTAAGCAGGAGTTGTGCGTGAATAAACACCCTCGTGTGGGCCCTGAAACTGTGAGTTTGATATATGATGTATGCTAAATTATGTGAAATTAGAAACGTTAATTTTAGCCTACTTGTTATTTTGATGTTTAAGTTGTGTTAAAATATCATCTAAATCTGTTTAGTTGTTTTTAGGTGAATGTGGAATAAACATCAATCCATCCTCGCAAACTAATATTTATAACATTAGTATATTATAGCTTTAGGATGTCTCGTTTCGTGGCGTGTGTGTGTGTCTGTCTGTGTGTGTGACGGGGGTTCGATACAGACCCCCTGGGATTGATTATATTTAAAATACTTTATTACTCTGCTCTGGTAGACAAAGCGTGGTGTGGAAAATTTAAGCTGTAAGCTGAAAAAGTGTGAAGATAAAAAAAAGTTAGCAATGAAGGCGCAACTTCTTTTCCTTTCGGCTTTCCCTTTGTAATATTAATCTTACTAACATTTCTTTTCTTTACGTTCCAGCCTTCCAGTACAGAACATTTTCGACAGCCAACGCCACTATTCCCCGACAGACGGTAAGCCTACTATTTTAAATATCCTCGAATATTACTAGAATAAGTCTATATAATATGAGAATGCCCAGTTTTCAAACATCGCAGGAACTAGAAGAACTACTAAAGTTTATTAAATAGAGAATTAAAAAGAAACAGTCTTGTAAGCAATGCCCAAGTCAAGTTTTGTGCTAACAACATATTTCAGTATGGAATGGATGTTGCGAAGTATAATGTGGTCTCGATTGTTTTTAAATATTTAATGAACCAGGTTATTTCATTATACTGTAGGACTCATTTATAAAATTCATCATTACACATATTCTTTTTTAGTTCAATTTTTTATTTAATTTATTTATAGTAATAATAAACAATACAACGCTATAAAAAACTGTACAATCCGTATTACCTTTATTCTATTGATATATTTTTTATATGAAAAAAATATATATATCATTAAAAAAGATATTGTACAACTTGCAAACTGTTCATTTTTGTTAGATTGCAGAACTATCATTTTAGTAAGCAGTTTTCTTTTGTCTTAGATATCTTATTTAATTAGTTATTGGAAGTTTTTTAGGTTATATTGTAGTATTAGTTAATTAATTTTTAATTTGCAGACAACCCCGTAATGCTCCTGCAAATGTAAAGAAAAGAAATTATTTCCCATAAGTTGCTGCAAATGGTGTCGTTGAAAATAACCTAGTGAAGGTATAAACAGCAGTGACATATTTTTACATTATTTATTTATATTATTATAAAATTAATTTTAATCAAAATTATTTTTGTTTCAGATGGAATAAAACATATTTTTTTATCAATAAGTTTAATTAATTAAAGTTTAATTAGTGTTTTATCCTTGGTATGTTTAATTTAATGTGGTAGATCTCAAAATAAATTTATTCTCATATGTGTGTGTTTTATTATGCCTGGTTTTATAATTTTGAATATAAGACAGAAGTTAGAATCTATATAGATTATTTACACATTTTAAGTTATTTTCATGAATATGAAGTGCGAAGAATATTAAAAGTAATATTTTCTGATTAACACTATAAAGAGTTATTGATAAAAATTGGAACCGAAAATGTTGACGGTACTGTAGTATACATACTTATTTTTTCGAACATGAGGTTATTGCTGTTAGCCTTATTGGCGTTTACAGTTACTGTCTCTGAAGAAATGCACGCACTATGTGGTTTTTCTCACATGAGCTAAGACATGAGTAAAATGTAGAATTAAATAAAACATTTTTCATCAACATTTTACTATAGTTTATTCATTTTGTAATAAATTTTAAGAATTTGTGACAATTTACTACAACTATATATTTATGTAAAGATGAATTTATAATACAGAAATAAAGACTCTTAATCAAGATTAAATAAAGTAAAACTAACATATTTTGCGACACGTATTTAAATCTAATACTACATAATAAATATGACAGTATGTACTTAACATCAATTATTTAAGTTTTTTACCATTTTCATTTCCTCGACCTTTCTGTTTTCTTAATGTAAGCTGTACCAGGCGTAGTGTGCGACAGTAATAAGTGTTAAGATACTCCGTTCCCCACCTGAGTGGCGGATCTTAAGGTCGCTCTTATTTTTTCTCACATGAGCTAAGACACGAGTAATTTATTTCTGAGCGTGGGAATCAAACCCAGAACTGTCGTGTTTACTTTCTCACTAAAAACCAGCCTCGACTCGCTGCCTCCACCGGTGACAAGACAGCTGGCTCGTCTTTGACTAAAGAATTGTGAATCGTGAGTGTAATTCAACAATAAAACGTAGTTAGCCACTGCCACTAAAAGTTATAGTATATTATATAACAGTAAAAATAATATTTGTTAAAACAAATATATCTTAAAAAATAATACAAAGATTAAAATATATTTTCCACTGAAAACGTGTTTTTAGTCAGTTTAATAATAAAATATTATATAAATTATATAAAGTGGAAATAAATTTTTACGTAATATTAAACATATTGGAACTAAAAACAACATTGATGGCTATCCTTTGTAAAATGTACTTCTATACAAGTCTATCCATGTTTTATTTCAGTGAGTGAACCAAGCACACGTGCCGCCTCTCAGAAGACATTGTACAATCCTCCAATGCCTTTTCGTCCGTCAAGCACACCTGAAATTAATTAAAAAATCTTTAATTACTTCGTTGACACATACCTACAAAATACTATGCACTATATGTTCCAATATTTTAACGGAACGGAGTGTCTTAACACTAGGTTCCTTCTGGCCACCCTGCTGAGTGCGGGATACAGCGTGAAGCCGATTACTTATTATGGAAGTATTACATTATTTTAATAGATACTGTTCCAAAAAGTTCCAAAGAGCCCTAATCCAGGTTAGCAAATAAATTACAACACCTGCAAATCTCTCATTCGGGAGTACATCGTCGGGTCTGTACACCTGGCAGCTATGGCCTCGGTCTTCCTTGTCACGTTATGTTCGTGACGATCTTCTTCCTTGATGGCGGTAAAGCTTTTGAGTAGCTCCTTGAAATTATAGATCTCGACTGAAATAAAACAAGATGGCGTCTAAACTGAGGAGATCCAAAAATATATTGTGTATAAAATATCAGATTCAATAATAAAAAGTTGAAGATAAATATCTTATAATGTTATTGTAAAATTTATTAAATATGTATATCCAGTTTTAAATCAATACACAAATGATGAATGTTCTTTCTATATTTGAACAAATTAAAGTTCTAAATTATTGTAAAATAATATTTACCTGAATTACATTTCATTGAATGCATCGTTGAAATTGAATCGCCAAAGCTTTTCTAAAATATAAAATTTATGTTAGAGGAAGCAAATGTTTTCATGTCAGTGTGAAACTGGTGCATTTAATGATTTTTCTTGCCATTTAACAATGCGTTCAGATTTCAGTTCAGCTTATCTACAGCAAATTATGTTACTAAATCTTAAATATCTAATACATAAGTTTTTATGTATTAGTTAATTTTACCATTTGCCCAGTTATTTTAATTTAATTTCAAAATTAACTTAATACAAATATAACATACCTATGTATGTAGGAGATTGTTCAACGCAAACGACTCTTACTGGACCTGAGGGCTGAGGGCTATTGTGGGCAAGCAGCACCAAAAGTATCCAATCATTCGACAATCGTGAACTTCCTCCTTTTTTTAAAAGCAAACCCTCACCCTCCTTCTCCTTCTTCACCCTCACGTGTCACCACTTTACTCATGGCATAAGTACGACGAAGGTGGATGGCCAGAGTTCTTCAGTGGGATGGAAGTAAAACAAGCGTTATGCAACTATGTTTATGTTCGCTTTGTTTACAAAATTATCAACATCGTACAATCGATACCCGCTATTTTATAATCTTTATAAAATAAAATTACCCACTTTTACAATTTATATATATACACGTTCCATTTCTCGATATAAAATAATTATACTTAAAAATAATAAAAGTACTATACTTTATATGTTAATAAAAAAAATAAATTTAATTATATTTTATTAAATAATTGTTATGCATATTATAATTATCATTATAAATTATTATTGTTAATATATCATATTGAAGTACAAGACAGATTATAAATATTAAATACCTCGGATTATAATCCGATATTAAATTATCTGTTATTTAAGCCTCCACGTTATTGGTCAAATAAAAGTCAAAACACAATCTCTTAAAATTATGTCAGCCAATCGTAATTCTGCAATAATCAACAATTAGTGTCTTTTCGATCGTTTCCTGTGAAGCGGAAGGCTCTGGCTAAACACTATTGGTCAAATCATCTATGATAATGTAATTTCCGTTCTAATCGCTTCCTTCGACTTGTATATATATATTGTATGTTTTAAAGTGCGGGGTTTGGAGGTCACAATGTACATAAATCTTTGAATGAGGTATAAAGAAGAGATTAAAAAAAGGAATTTCTGGAAAAAATAGTTCCACAATTTTTATGAAGTACAATGCTACTTTGTTTATACAGAATCTTGAGTAGATCAGCTCAAGCAAGGCAAAAATATAATAATATATAAATAAAAAAAAACACACGCTGTATCCCGCACACAGCAGGGTAGGCAGAGGAACTCCGTTCCCCACTTTTTGTCGAATTCTTGAGGCATTGCGTGTTAAGTGGCAGAATTCAACGCCGCGCTTAGCCTCGACACATTAATAAATATTTCACTTCCTCGAGTGGGTATCGAACCCACAACCGTCGCGTTACAGTCACACCCTTGCGCCGCGACGGCCATCGCATATATATAGAAGTAAATATTATAGCGATAGGAAGTCCACCAGCCTCAACCGTAAGGAATCTCCAAATGTATTAGTGCTGCATTTGCGGCCATTTCTATATGAAAAAGTAAAAAGATACAAAGTAAAGCCTAAATCTATAATAAAAATGAGTAAATTAAAAACAATTTCTTCTTAATCACATTTATTTGAATAAAAACACATTTATTACACATGTAGAACATTTATTTTAAGTAAACTGTCAAAAATTCCTAAAATTAGGACACACTTTTCTAGAATAAAAGTAAATTTTCATTTAAATACTATAATATAAAATGTAGGACCCAGGATGTCGATATCCTAGAAAAAGCACATAAATGAAATTATAATATAAATATTTGTTAAATTAATTTACCAGGAACTTTTCAGATAGTAAAAAATATAATTAATAAGCATCGACAATTTTAATAAACCAATTGAGGTTTTTTATTTTTTGGCATCATAGTAAGCGATAATATTATTATTATAATTATGTTTCTCTTTATAATTCACAGGTTCAAAAGTAACCGGTCCTTTGGAAGGCATGCGTGGGGACACAGGTCTAACACCCTAAGAGAATATTCAAATGTTTTACTATGACACCAGGTCCAGGTATCAGCCGGGATCCATCTCTGGGCAACCACGGGTAATTGCCCAGAGATGATCGCCGGTTAATGCGTAGGAACTATAGAAAATGTTGAAATCTAAACTAGGTGTAAGGAATGGAATATAAATGGACTAGCTACTGGGCTATTGAATGTGACTAACGGACGGTGACTCGCCTCCTAGTGGGAGGGGCTGGGCCCCCAAAAAGCCCCCAACATCGGCGTGCTCGGTTAATTATTATAATCATTATTAAGATAATTATTAATATTGTACATCGGACGGCCGACAAATAAAGCTATAGCTAATACAATTAAACACTAATAATATTTCCCCACTTATTTAATTTCTTGTTTTTTTATTTCAATGTAAACATTAAACGATTCTGTCCCATGCTAGAAAGAAGTTTTAAGTGTTAAATTGTGTGTATAATTGGCACGAAGAGAAGAGAAACTAATCTAAATAAAACTAGTTCACCTTGTTGATACCATCTTAGATTTAAGAAGAAAATACAAATTACTAACTACAATTAATAAATACTAGAACATTGTAATTAATAAGATTTAGGTATAGAATTATATCAAGAATATCTTTTTCTAGTAGATTTATTAATATAAGTAAATAAATACCACAGTATAAAAATGTTCAGAATTATATAAAAGCTCTAAATAATTTCCGAAAATAATATTCATATTATAGGCCAACCAATTGTTCAATATACATTAAAATTTAATTTAAATAATTGAGTCGTTATATTGTTCTTTTAAGATTTAATATTGACTTAACTAAAACTTAACGATTTAATATTAGATATTTTTAAAAAGCAAACTAATATTATAATTGACAGATTTAATTATATGATATTTGTACGGACGGTAAATAATGAATGTATATATCTTCATATTATTCAAATAATAAATAAAAATTAACATTTTTTTGACAAACCATGTCTATTTTTTTATTTTTTTGCAGTTAATTTATTGGCCGCAGTACGCAGGCTCCCAAATTTAAATAAACTGCAACGTATAAAATACATATGTGCGTAAAATAATCGGATTTAAAGTTAAAGTAATATGAAACACTAATATATTTAATAATAAAAAGAAGCGAATAAACTCAAATAAATATAATTTTATATATTTTTTTAAGTTTTATAAAATAATGTACAAAAAAAGCTTTTAAAAAAGACAAGTGTTGACAAACACTCACCCTGCTTCCTTGCTTGTACGTATATAATAATGAAATATTGTATAAAAAATTGTAGTATCTACATATAAAAGTGAAATTTTATGTAAAATTTTCTACTCTAAAACACCAATACACATTAGATAGAACTAACTAACTAACTAACGTTCATCTTTAATAATAAATAATAATAAACAATTTTCACCCAGTTTTCCACTTTCCGCCGAATGCGGGAGGCATTACGTGTTCAGTGGCGGAACACAACGTCGCTCTTTGCCTCGACACCAGCGTAAAAAGAAATGAAAATAAAAATGTAAATAAATATTTCATAATAATAAATAGATATGTAAAAAAATAACTGAAAAAAAAATATTAACAAATATCAAATATCGATAGAATACATAAGGAAACACATTTAAGTTTTTAATGGAATATAGAATTATATTCAGTGTGGTTCCTGGACTCCTCGACCTGCCTGTGATCCTGCCTGGATGTTAGCACAAAATCGGTAATTACGATTTGTTCTTCTTCAAGATCAACCTGAAATAAATATAAAGGAATATGCTACATACTTCGGTAAAATATACATATTAAAAATTCGCCTCATATACATATTTTTAATTAGCTAGTCGCTGATAATATTTAAATTTCACTATTCGCAATAGTCAGATATTTCACTTGCTAATTGTATTTAAATATATTTATTATTAGAAATCAGAATCGCTAAATATAAAACTAAAAGAATGTAGAATGATCTGAGGTTAATATTTAACAGTCTTTATCTTTCAAACATAAAATGACATGACAAATATAATAAAATAGAACAACCTGACGGTATTGACACCAATCACCTCGCCAGACGAAGAATATTGCTAATAATATTATTATTATTAATTGTATTTCATTAATTAATTCATTCAGCTTCACGCTGTATCCCGCACACAACAGGGTAGGCAGAGAGAACCTAGTTAACACACTGCGTTCCCGCTGTCTGCCGAATTCCGGAGGCATTGCGTGTTGATAAATGGAAGAAATGGTAAATAAATATTTCACTTCCTCGAGTGGGGATCGAACCCACAACCGCCGTAAACGCCAAATAAATCTTAGAATCAAGAATACCTTTATATCTCTCATGCCGAAACAGAGCATCGAGCATATGTACTTGAGGACCGTGGCTACTGTGGACTTGGTGACTCGTTCTTCACACATGCCGCCCGCTTCCATGGCGGAGTAGCTCTGGCTGCTGCGTATATCGTCTGAAATATATTCGAAACTAATAACAGATTTTCATATTATATATTCTTTTTTAAATAATATCATAGTTTTATATATTTAATTGGTTCTGTAAAAAAAAATTGACATCTCAACAAAGTCTAAGTTAGCAATAAAAATGTACAGATGAATATATTAACAGTTCGTTTATACTTGTTTATATAAAATTCTTTTCAGTTAAGAGTTCTTTTCAAATTAATTAATTATTACACAAAAATATGAACAAAGGCGAACAAAATACATTAATATTTATATATATAAAATAAAAAAATCTTACCGCTATTCGACGGTACCGTAGGTGAAATTTTTAGAGCTAATTGATAACGAGGCCTTCTATACATTTTGGCAATATAAATGTAAACTTTTCAAAATTTAAACCTTCAATATGTAAACCCTATACGATACGGGCGGCCGGTGCACTTATTGATTTTTCAGCATCCGAATGCGTTCAAAATTTCTATGAAACATTCGTGTTCATTAGTTATATGTTAAATGTTCTATTTTCTAAGGTTCGTTTCCATCTAGTTTTATTTTATTAGTAGGTAGGTAAGGTGATTTCACAACGATGAGTGCCCTGTAAAATATAAATTAATTAATTAATTAAATGTAAAATAAATTAATTAAAATGGAAATTTATGTTTACACTTAAATGAATAGAGGCCAAACAAAAATAGTATATATATATAGCAGGCGGGTGTAAATAGAGAGAGAGAGCCTTGAAAGATGCAACAAGGGAAAACAATGAAAAACAGTCCCTTTCCAACAAATGCAATTTTCTTCTTGATTTTGATAGATTATTTATTTTATATTACGTTATTTATGCTTCCCCGTAATAGGACACCTTTCTTCTCTTCTTAGTAGTAGACAGACTACTCTAAAATATGCGGTATAAGAAAATACTAGTGTTAAGTTAGTCTGTTCCCCAAGCGCTCATGCAAAACAATCATGTTAAGTCTACAGCATGAGGCTGTGCCGATGCCGATTATTATTTATACGACGTATACGTTAGTACACTAAAACCTACTGGGGTAATTAAATGGTTACTTATTGATAAGATAAGTTATTAATGACAAAAAATTATTAAAAAAAAGTTTTTTTTTGACTCTACTTAATCTATTTACTGCGTTATAAAATAGTGATAATTTTATACCTTATTGTGCCTTAACACTCCCTTTATTTATATTGCTTAGTAATATTATTATAAATGTAACGTAAACAAAACAATGAGTTGACAATAAATATTGTATTAGCTAGACTTGACAAACATAATTCCAACTTACCCACTTATTACTTAACAAAGCAAATAAGTACCTTCTAACTTAAATCTACATAATAATCATTGACAATTAATTAATCTATTAATCTATTATCTATATCTTTATATATATGACAAATATTAAATACCAAACAATAATTTTCAAATTAGAATTGAGTTGAACTTGGTCCTAATTAGTTCTTATTTATAAAAAAAAATTAAAAATAATATTTCATATTTTATTATTTCAATATTGAAAAAAAATAATATTTCAATTTTTAATTTTTCAACAATATATTTAGGTAAATAGAGAAATATTGTGATTTTTAAAACATTTAATATTTTTAAAATCGACAGATATTTAAATCAATGTGACCATAAACTACCATTATGAAGGCTCCCGAACGCATACGAATGCTATAAAAAGCGATGACTGCGCAGCATCGTTCCTTTTTGCATCAGAGCCCTGGAAGAGATAAGACCTCTCTTCAAGAATAGTGAGAAAATGTAGATTTCAGAAAATTCTAGACTTCTGCGCCATGTGTCCTACTTCTCAAATGGGTAAGTAAAATGTGTTAACAATTGCTTTAGCGTTTGTTTAATTAAAGCTAATGCTATAATATATGCGGATGCGTGCTTTTACTGATCTATTATTTATTACACGTGGTCATGCAATTGAAACTAAATA
>JAEBDU010000003.1:736692-759743 GCA_016802625.1 Heliconius numata | reverse complement strand
TTTATTTGTAAATTTATATAGATGGTTGCGCCGCCATGTTGACCTAGATACCAATGACGCCATATGCAATTGGTAATCAATGCTTTATATTTTTTAACTAGTATTAAATGAAAATGGAGAATCATAATCGAATATTATTATCTTTTTTTTTAAGTATAATTCTTCTATCTCTCTTAATTACCAACATTTAATTAAATAGATGCCACGTTCTTGTACTTAGGCTACGATACGAATTAAGAATTCAATAATTTAAATATAATTATTCCCTTTTGCCCAATTTAAATATTTGGTAGCCATATGTAATCGATAATTTTATTTTTTTATCCGGTGTAGTAAAAGTGGATAGGTGATTAAAATATATTTTTTTTTAATCTTTGAAAGAAACTTTTATTTTTCAAAGATTCAAATATACCAATGACGCATTCAGCTGAAAATCAATATTTGATATTTTTCAGATGTAGAAATTAATTTTAAATCGAATAAAAAGTAAAAAAAAAAAGATTTTAAAAATCAATCACGTGAGTCAAATTTAATCGAATTATGTCAAACCAAATTAAATCGAACTGATTCAGCCGAATCCACTGGAATCGAACGGAATTGAAACTAATCGAACGGAAATGAACCTTTTCTTCGAATTCTAAGCAATGCTTTTTGAGTGATGGTACTCAGCGCCAAAAACTCCACTCCACCATGATATTACAATAATATTACTTTTTATTTCAGCAAGAAATTGGAGTATCAAAGAAAGGACCAGATCTCTAAATATGGAAGAAGACCAACATGAGCTGCAATCTAGGAAGCGCTCGCAGACGACACCCGGGCATGAGGGTGTACAATGGTGCACTCGAGTATTACGAGACGTGCAGGTAAAAATATTTGTTTTTACTTAAATTTCTTGTAAGTGTTGCTTAAAACTATGGTTAAATAGAAAGTAATTAAAAAAAATACAATACTTAATTAAAAAAAAAATTTTTACTATTATGTCTCGGGTCGTCGTAACGCGATGGTTGTGGGTTCGATCCCCACTCGAGGAAGTGAAATATTTGTTTACGTTTATATTTCCATTTCTTCGCTCTGGTGTCGAGGCAAAGCGCGGTGGCCACTCAACACGCAATGCCTCCAAAATTCGGCGAAAAGTGGAGAACGGAGTGTCTTAATACTAGGCAGAGGCAGAGGGAACTCTGCCTACCCTGCTGTGTGAGTTACAGCGTGAAGCTGATTTGATTTGGTTTATTTCAAATAAATATTAACTTTCAAAATATTAATTTCAGATTGGGCGATCTACAGAATCTACCGAGCTGGTAACTAATCAATTCCTGGCCAGATAAGAAACTTATAAAAGATATGTATACTTAATTAAGTTAGTTTTAAGGGTTGATGTAACCAAATGAAATACCGAACATACGGGGACCCAACACCTGTGTCTCGAGACGACGGGAGCGGAATAGTGCAAGTTATAAAGTTACCCTGTAACATGCAAGTTGGCCTGTAACATGCACTTACCCTGTAACATTATGAGGGCACTACCCGCTCGCTCGTCGACTCCTAGTTTAAGAGTATTATTTCTTCATATATTTTTAAGGCTCACAACACTGTGGGATAAATGACAACTTAGGTTTAATTCATTTAATGTAAAGGCACTCTACACCGTCGAATACGCGACAATTTAGGTAAATTCTAATATTTACCACTTTTTTTTTTCATTCAAGCATTTTCAAGATAAAAAAAATAAAAAAAATAAAAAATAAATAAAACAAAATTTAAAAAAAAACGCATATACTTTTAAGGTCCTCCACAACACTGTAGAATAAGCGATAACTTAGGATTAATTCATCATGTTTTCTCTTCATGTACTTTTAAAGACACTGTACACCGTTGACAAGGCGATAATTAAGGTAAATTCAAATATTTACCACATTTTCATTTAAGCATCTCATACCAAACATGGGGGCCCACCCGACACCTCTATCTCGAGACGACGGGAGCGGACTAGTGCCAGTTATAAAGTTACCCTGTAACATGCACTTACCTTGTAACATTATGAAGGCACTACCCGCTCGCTCGTCGACTCCTAGTTTAAGCGTATTATCTCACATATTTTTAAGGCTCAACACTGTGGAATTCAGCATGGTTTCTATTCATTTAATTTAAAGGCACTCTACACCGTCGAATAGGCGACAGTTTAGGTAAATTCTAATATTAACCACATTTTTTTCATTTAAGCATTTTTCAAGATAAAAAAAATAAAAAAATAAATAAAAAAAATAAAAAATAAATAAAAAAAAATAAAATAAAAAAAAAATAAAAAAAAAATAAAAAAAAACTCATATACTTTTAAGGTCCTCCACAACACTGTAGAATAAGCGATAACTTAGGATTAATTCATGTTTTCTCTTCATGTACTTATAAAGACACTGTACACCGTTGACAAGGCGATAATTAAGGTAAATTCAAATATTTACCACATTTTCATTTACGCATCGCACACCGAACATATGGGGGCCCACCCGACACCTCTATCTCGAGACGACGGGAGCGGAATAGTGCAAGTTATAAAGTTACCCTGTAACATGCAAGTTACCCTGTAACATGCACTTACCTTGTAACATTATGAGGGCACTATCCGCTCGCTCGTCGACTCCTAGTTTAAGCGTATTATATCCTTATATATATAACTTAGGATTAATTTATCATGTTTTCTCTTCATGTACTTTTAAAGGCACTACTGCACACGTTGACAAGGCGATACTTTTAAGATCCACCACAACACTATGGACTAACCGATAACTTGGGATTGATTCATCATGGTTTCTCATTATGTACATATAAACGCACTCACTCTACACCGTCGAATAGGCGACAATTTAGGTTCATTCAAATATTTACCACATTATCATCATGCATACTCTCGATAGGCTCGTGTCGATTTCTCTGAATACTGTGGAATAATGGACAACTTAGATTAATTCAAACATGTTAATGTTAAGGTAATATAAGTTCTAGCGATTACTTAGGATAAATTCAAGAACCTTTTTTCTTTATGTACTTTTAAGGTCCCTCTCAATATTGTGGAATAGGGGCATCTTAGGTTAATTCAAACATGTTAATGTTAAGGTAAAATAAGTTCTAGCGATTACTTAGGATAAATTCAAGCATCTTTTCTCTTTATATACTTTTAAGATCCCTCTCAATACTGTGAAGTAGGGGCAACTTTGGTTGATTCAAACATGTTAAGGTAAAATAAATTCTAGTAGAACTTGAGCACAAATATCGAAGTTTTTTTTACCTCCTCTTTTATTATTGGCTTACTTAATACTCCAATGTACAGCTTCCTTGTATATAGCAGGGTAAGCAGAGAGAGCCTAGTGTCCGCTTCTTCAAATTCAGGAGGCTTTGCGATTGTGTGCGCCACTCGGGCGGAACTCAACGCCTGACGTCGACACCAGAGCGAAGAACTGAAAAATTTTAATATTTCATTTCCCCTACTGGGAATCGAAGTCACAAACATGTCGCCTATATAGTCGCAATAACTTAATATTATATTATTATGATAATATTTAAATAATGTAAATTTTAAAATCCTTTTTTCACAATTGACTTTTTGAATAGAATCATAATAGAATAATAGAATCATAATAGAATGTGGTTGTAGTGAATATTTCATATTCTTTTATAACACAAAATTAATAATAATACACATGTGGGCAACCCACATTATATACTTATAATAAAATCATAAGAGGGTTGGTGTCTGTACTTGAAAAATATTTTTAAAAAATGTTATTGGGAAACTTTATTAACCTAATAGAACCCAAAACAATGATTTTTAAAACTTTTGTCTGTTTGTCTGTGCGTCTGTTATCGCTAATCTCATTCCTCTTAATAAGATCTAAAGAATAAAATCAGCGACAGCATATTCGTATCTTTTAAGGATAACGTGTAGTGATCATATTTCTGTCTAAAAATAGTAATTTCAATTTTTTTTTATTGTGAGCGATGGTTTTCAATAATTATATTAATCCTAATTCTTTTAAATACTTTATTAATATACTACGTTAAGCGAAGATAAAATTTGCTTTAAACACTATTTCGAAATTACTAATAGTTTAGAGAAAAACGTATTTAATTATTGACACACCACGCCGGCTATAAAGTATAAACAGCTGTATCGACTTATATTATCATTAAGTTTCACTTATCTCTTACTCTCAGCATATAAATAAGTATATTAGTTACCTTGACCATTTAATGTAAATAAAAATATCCTTTACTGTTTTTCATTTTATTAAATACTTTAGAAGATTAGTAACACATTTAAATTTACGATATTAAAAAATCATTGCTGCTAAAAGACTCGCCGCCCGCCACACGACGTTTTGCTAGTAATAGCGTATCCGTCGCACCCGTCTGGCTCCTTTTCCCCGGGTGCGGAAGGATGTCCAGGTCATCATGCTGGCTGCATCATCAGGCTGGGAAGAGCCCAGGACGCCCTGAGGGTTACTGATCGATGGCCCTCCTCAGCGCGGTGTCCAAGCTGTTCGAAAAGTTATCCCTCCCACTTATCCAATGGCAAGAGTGGTACACTACGCCGCTTTATATGTACACGCATTGCCTACAAAAATCGAAATATATATTTTTTTTACTAATTTTAATTTATTTTTTAAAGAATATATCAAAGAAAATGTGTATTTCTATTGTCAAATACTCAGAAAAATAATATGAAAACCCTACTTGTATGATATTAACTTTAGACTTTAGATGATAACTTTAGAATACTTTACGATATCACCTACAAATTCTGTCATAATAAAAGAATAGTATGAAATAATATTTAACATTTAAACAAAGGTTGAGACGTACAATACTAAATGTATATACTAAATGTATCTAGATGCATCCCGTCTGGCTGCATAGGAGGGGAGTATTGATTTCAGCGATGCGTTATTACTTGTTCATATTTATGTTTTTCCACTTCATCGTTTAGGAATCGCATTATATATATAAATTAATATTAACTTCAAATTAACTAAATATTACTCGATTACATGAAAATTTTACTTTCATTTTGAACTATGTAACCAACGGCACTCAAAAGGTCGTATTTTTAAAATACGGTCAACAAATACATTCCTTGTTTAAAAATAATGGCAGTTTTAATACAATAGTAGAATGACATAGTATATTTAATTAAAACAACTCTTTTTTATAGTAAAATAATAAAATCTACAAATATCTTCATGTAGACGCTTTCAAATGATTCCTGAACGTTTCAGGGAAATCAATAGTTGCCTAGTCCCGGCGAACCGCTCTTTCTTATCCAGCCGCCGAGGGTGAGTAGATGCTGTCAGCGTTGGTAAGTAACCATCAGATGAAAAGGTAAGTTTAACTGAAATATAAGTTTTTATAACTCAAAATTATATGCGAAAGCTAATTCATATCAATATCTTGATTTTATATCAAAATTGAAATTATTTTTACAAGCCCATATAGGGTATATATTTATAAGTATATGTAAAATAATTTCATTAGTAAATATTGTATGTATAATTGTGTATGAACTAAAGCTAAAATAAATACTGTGGCTTATAAAGATAAATATATTGTTTAATCGACTGTTATTGGCCATTTTGCTATTATTTTTGGCAATTTATAAATCGGATTTGTTAAAAAAAAAATTCAAATTGATTTTTAAACTATTTTTTGAAAGAAAGGGTTTTGAATTCATTTCAGGGTTGACGATATGTTTGTAAACCATATTTACAGTGTACATAGACCTTTTATGCATTTCATTTATAATTGAAATTGTATAATTTTTTATTAAATTGTAATTACGTACCACGTTATAAATATTAAATTGTTTTTATTATATAAATTTAAAATGACGTCGATTGATGTTCAATAAGTATGACATCCGACTGTTTTATTTTAAATTTATATTATTTTATTTATTTAATCATAATTGTAAAATAATATGTCAAATATTTCATTGTTTTTTATTTTTTGATCTAAATATTTAATTAATCAAAACTATTATTCGTTACATATTTTAATTATTAAATTAAATAATTAGACCAATAAATGTAATATTATTTATTTCTCGAGGCGAATGCTTTTATTATTATTTTACATATACCTACATATATATACTATCAGCCTCAGCTCATATATAACTAAATATTTCTAATTTATATTTTTGAAAATATTTTTCATTATGTAAATATTTCGCCCGTCCCTAAATCTAGCCTTGATCATCCACTTGTCATATCTTGCAATATTTTGTGTGTCTTCAGGAGGAACGTATTTTTCATAATATATTCCTTGTTTTATGTTTTTTTTATAATACATATCAACAACACACCTCATTCGTGGTAGCTGCAATCAAGATTATTATCAAGATTATTATATGTGAAGATCACCTCGAAGCATCATATAGAAATAAAGAAGCATACAAATAGCAACTTGGACAATAATAAAATTAATTTCAAATAATCTTGTCGCTTTTGTGTGTACGTTTGGAACAGTAGTTCGTATAACAAGACTGGATACCACCAGATGACTAATGTTTCAAACAATTTATTATGTTATAAATATAAAATATATGGATAGTCCAGGATTATCCATGTATTATATATTTATTCCGTATGTATTTGTAATGTACTTATGACTTTATTTTATAATGCTATTTTTGAATTGTATATTCTAATATTCCTTGAATAGGTGGCGATAAGTGCAAACAATGTATCCTTTTCATTTATTTATTTTTTCCGTTTCCATTTTATCATTATCATCTCGAATTTATACATTAACACGTTTTTAAATGAAATATTAAAACATGGCACCCATCATGTCGACACATTTCACTCATTTCTTCTAATCACTGGCATTATCACCGAATATTTATCATCGTTGCATTGACACATTCATCATTTCTTTCATTCCGTTAATGAGTGACGAGTCACTTTGATTTTCTTGAATTTCATGGTATTGGCTGATTGAGATATGATATCACGACGAGCCTAGACACTGTTGGACTATATGACTTTCTAACAGTTGATTGCACATTAACATCTCGCTTCCTAACCCTATTAAGTAACATGGTGGCAACTACGTAGCCTATTTATTCATATTCCATTTTAAAAATCACTTCATATTACCTACATATGGCATTTAAGAAACACCGAGCACCCATAATACTGTTTAGCTGGTTCACTTTTTTCATCACTATAATCATATATTTCATTACTATAATCTGCGTGTTTACATATTAATATTTCCTGTTTGTTCTTTGAGATTTTCGTACGTCTTTAAGGAGACCGAAAATTTACTTTCATTGTAATCACCACGCATTCACTCGCATATTTACTTCAATTTCATGTTTCATACTTATTTTAATATCGAAACGGCACCAATCATCATCATCACTTTCATACATTTCCTTCTTTAATTTTCGTTTCACATTCATTATAAATTTCTTTATTTTTACATATATTTTTTAATAATTTCCGCTATTTTTTAAGTTTTTTCATTTATTTTATCATTTGATAAGGAAGCAGTAAATTAACAAATGTCGATTTAATTTTAATAGATTTGTGTAATGATTTCAGTAAATATTAAAATCTGTGAAGAAAGAAAGAAGAGGCAGGTGAAGATTATCAACGAATGCTCTGTTATGGACCAACTATGGAAATATACAATTTTTTAAGGTATTACATACATTTTTTAATTTCAAATTTTCATAATTGTAACATTGCTTTGTCATATTCAGAAGGCGTGGCGACGCGAACACTGAATATTATTATATTAATTGCCATCATTATCATTATCATATTTATTAGCGAAATATATATATTGGTTATTATATTTATAGACTATGCGATTTCTCACCTTGATATATTTAATGAAAAGAAATGAAAATCCGTTAGTAATATATGTTAGTAATATGAATAATCCCTTCATCTGTCTGCGGTCGTCGAGGACAGTTTTGAGTTAGATCCCCTTCTGGAGAATAAGGAATCTTCATTTTTTCGATATAGTAACAGAACAGCACAGCGTTGTGTTCCGCTACTCAACATATGAATAGAGGATTGGGCGGGAAGTGTCATTTATAGTTTAGAGGAAATAAATGTGTAAAAACATTTATTTTAACTAATTTTAGATTTATTCAGTTTCAGGTGCATAGCAAGTTAGCAGTAGCAAGTCTTCCAGAGCATCATTTGGGACTCTCACTTACGTCTTAATTCTAACTTATTATAATATATAGTTCTTATAATATATAATAATAGAGGTATAGTCAGTGGAATACAAGCGAAATAAACGTTTATACCTATATAATAGGTATATAAGTGATTGGTTAAATACGAGTCAGGCTCGCCCATCGACGCTTCCGTACCAATTTTGGGAAGTATGTACAATTTAGTAAAAAGTTGACAAACTTAAGTTTGTTTGTTTGTTTTAAGGTTGGTGACTGTAGGTCCACGGGAAGTGCCCTATAGGTTTTGAATACACTGCTCATATCTTTTGATTTCGTTAACTTAGAGGCTGTATTTTTCTGTGCTTCAGGTCTATGGTAGACCTGAATATTGGGTTTTAATACCTTAACTTGGCTTTGCTACCTCGGCTTTGAGATAAAGGATCTATAAGGGTACTGGTTTTACTTTTTGAGGCAGGGAACCCTTAAAAAGGTTGCTTAAGCTAAAATTAAACGGGGGGTAATTAAAAGGTTAAGATATAATACAATAACTATTGTATAAGTCGTATTATTGTTAATTTTCATATAAGTTTAAGAATTTAGTAGTTTTTGCGTGAAAGTGAAACAAACATGCATCGTCATAAACTTTCAATTTTTTTCCCATTTATAATATAAGTAGGATGTAAGATAGGTCACAGGTTAAGAACAGGTCAAGATCATCAAGAAAACAATCGGCCATCAGCAGTGAAGTGCAAGTTGAAGTACTACGTGTTTTGAAACAAAAGGAAACAAATTATCTATTGGAACTAGATAAACAAGGTAACTAATCTTAATTGTTCAAGCATATTTTAAAAAATATATATTTTAAAATAGTGCTGTAAAAAAGTGTGTTGAGACACTCAATTCCCCTATTTTCCGCAATATTTTAGGAACATGGCGTATTGAGTGGCGGAACGCAACACCGTGTTTTTGTTGTTTTTGTTTTGTTGTTTTGTTTGCGTTTACAGTTAAAATGTGCCCCTGCGCCCTGACGTGCACTATATTTATTTTTTACGCTTGTTATTGCATATAATAATAATATTCTGAGGCTTATTTAATTTTTTTTTCAAGGCCAGTCGTTTCGCAGGGGCACTGTAAGCCGACTGGTTGTGGGTTCGATCCCCAATCGAAGAAATAAAATATTTATTCAAAATTTATATTTCCATTTCTTCGCTCTGGTGTGGAGGCAAAGGGCGTCATTGATATAATTACATATATATAAATAATATTGCTGTTTATCTAAATGAAAGGTTATTTTGAAAAAGGTTTTTATTTTCAATTAATATTTTATTAATTAATGTTTAAATTTATATTCATTTTCAGAATCCCAGATATATTGGGAGTTATCAACTACGTATGTGATATTTACGCCGCGACCAACAGTACTATTTCCTTAATTCTTTTAAAGAAATCAGAAGTCAATAATATCTATGTGAGAATTCACCAAAATGAAGCCACAAACGTGCACAAACAAACGTGCGCATTGGTAAGTTGAAAATATAGTAAGATTGAAAATATACTTTCTTTAGAAAAGAAAGTACAAGTTTTGTCTATGTAATAATACTTCGGAATTTTCCGCACAGAAATGCTTCAGTAATTTTTTTATAATTCGTTACTTAATGAAAACAATGTATTCATATCATATCCCTACTCCTCCTTCATTATTTTTAAATATTTTTATGTTATTTCAGATACTAGAAGAACATCAGCTATTGTAGAAGATGCTCCTGAAGAAGAGTCGCTCTACGTTCAGAAGTAAAAGAAAAGAGGACGAAAATGCAGAAGAAAGAAGAAAATTTTCAATATTATTTATTATAAAGCAAACCAGTAGCTACAATACTTATAGTGAGCTAAGGGTAGATATTCTACGCATAGCGTAGACTATGCGGACTTCAAATCAGCAATAATAAATAATTTTGTCATCTTTGAGAGAGCTTTACAACGAGTACACCTTACACGTATAAAATGGAATATAAGGTCATACTTAACTTTCTTTTCTTTTCTTTTAACTTTGCTTTGGGCATGTGTCCTTTAGCATTCTATGTGTTTAATTTAAAATTTGATGTTGATTTTAGAAATCATTATTACTATGTCACTTATACTATGTCAGTTATATGACAGCTGTACACACATTTATTAACAATCATTATTATTTTATGTATTCTAAGTTTAGAAAACATAGTTTTCTCATAGATACCGCACTTGTGTCAAAAGCTTTTTAATTCAACCATTAGTACCAACATTACAGTTCAAAACATTTTTAATTACATCTAAAAAAAATTGAAAACCGATTAATATATCAATATTTTAATAATTTAATTTCTTTTCAATTTTAATATTATGCTTGCTATCCAAAAATTTTTCGCAATTCTTCGCGACGCTTCCGTTTCACACGATACAGACATTCTCTCACTTGCTCTCACCTTCTAATAATGTCTCTGTTCTAATGTCTCTTTTCATCTTTTCATTTTCATCATATTTGTGTCTCGATGTTATATTCAGTTCATTTTATATTTGATTCTTCAAAATTTTGCAACAGAAATGTTAGAGCGTCTCTCACCTTACCTATTGAGACTATCGTTGACTTTTGTTATATACTATCGTATAGGCCTGTAGGTACCCATATTAGACCACAAATCCAAAAAACACATTAAATTTTACTTAGTTAAGTAAAAGATAGAAAATGGTCTATGTTTAAATTATCTACACAAAAGATATTTATTGGATAAATTCAACTTATATATACACTTTCTACTAAACAAATTATAAAACTAAAAGGGATTACGGATTTATTCTATTCTATAGTAATCTATATATTTTCATATATTATTGTTATACTATTATTCTCTTTAATACACAAGTTTTTATATTGTTAATTATTATATATTAGTGAAATTTGCTTCAAAATTGACTTTCAAGATTACAAGAAAACATATTTTATTCAAACAAGAAATAATAACGCGTATAGGTAATCAATTCAAACTATATTTTCTAAAAATTATAATTTATTATATAACGATATGAATATTTTTCTATATATTTAAAGTCTTATCAAAGCTTTTGTAAGTTTAACTATGAGGCTATATTATTCTGTATACAAATATTATTATTTAAAAAAATAAGCTTTAAGTTTTCTAAATCATATATTAATTTTGACTTTACAAAGTTTTACTTTATTTGGAATATTAAATATTATTAGCTAACTATATATTTAAAAATAATATTGTAATTTTAAAGAATAGAACAATTAGCAATATTTTCAAATTTTTATTTTAAATGTATTTTTTATAACAGTTTATATTTAAAAATGTAAAATTCTCTTATTTAATTAAAGTATATGTTGTTTTCCAAATATAATTATCAAAATGTGTATTTTTTTTGTAAATGTGATAAAAAAAGATCCCGCTGAGTTTCTTGCCAGTTCTTCTCAGGTCAGAGGCTTTTTTCCGAACTGGTGGTAGATTCTAACATCGTAAATAAAACATATTAAATTGACCCTATCTTTTATTCAAAGCAATTTAGAAACCCTTTTGTTAATAACTCTAATTTATTATTTTTACAGGCATATGTTAGTTTTTAGTTTTACACTTTGTTCCACATATAACAGGGTAGGTAGAGTGAATCTAGTGGAATGACTGTAAACGCGACGGTTTTGGGTTCTATTTTCACTAGAGGGAATGAAATATTTAATATTTTCATTTCCCTACTCTAGTAACTAGGCAAAGCGCGGCGTTGAGTCCTGTCACTCGTCATGGGATGCTTCGAGAATTTGGCGGAAAATGGGGAAAGGAAGTGTCTTGATTGCGGAGCGTGTTAATATTAGATTCTCACGTACCCTCTGCCTACCTTGTCCTGTGTGCGGGATACAGCGTGAAGCTAAAAAAATGAAACATTATTACTAACACTTTATAGACTTATTTGGCACTTTCAGTGTGTGCGGACGAAAAAAAAATTGTTCCTCCCCCTAATACGGAGAGATTATCTCGGGTATTTATGAAAGTCAAAGTCAAATAAATATTCCAGCTTGTGGCCAATTGACTTAGTGAGGCAGTGACTTAGTTGCAAACAATGAAAGTAAAATACAAGTTTTACAAAAAGAGTTATTATTACTAGTGATATATAGAAAGAGCAATATAGAAATATTTTCAGAAAAACAATTAGTGCCCAAGGATCATTACCTCGAGAGGAGAGCTGAACGGAGAAATTGGGCATAGCGCTACGAAAAAAACTCAATCAAAAGTAGCAGTATTTTATTTCCAATAATAAAAGGGGAATAAATAAAAAATGATCTATGAATGTTTAAACATTTTCAACATATAAATGTTAAGAGTCATCTAGTGATTATATAACATTCGTAAGTATATTACAAAATGCCTGATGAGCTTTCACTATACCAAACTTCAGAAACGTTGTAGGTATATGCTGTTCAGTAGAGATGGCTCTCTTTTTCTTTCTCTTACTCTAGTCTTCTTGGCGAGGATATCAGGTTTATGCTACTAAAATATCATATTATCATCGAAATGTGCATGTTTTCAAGCAAATTAAACGATAAGAATTGGCATGTACACACTCAGCGCACCAGCATATTCAATTACTTACTTATTAATTCGAAATTGTTATAATAATATATATTTTTTTATTAGATAAGGCCGTAGTGGCGCAGGGGCACAAGCGTGCAACTTTAAACACGACGGTTGTGGGATCGATTTGCACTTGGAAGAATGATATATACTAGGTTCCCTGGTCCTTTCTGCCCACCTAGCTATACGATACAGCGTGAAGCTAAAAAATATAAGTAAACCAGAGTTTGACCTCAACCAAAGCGCCAATTTAACACTATGTAAAGTACCTATGTGAGAAGCAGATTACGGTTTTTCGACTGAAATACCGTAGCTGGCAGAGAGAATCTAGTCACTCCGCTATCAACAAATTTTCTCCCATGAGGTTTTAGTCACAGTTAAACGTACAAAAATAAAAAAATATAAATTTAATTTTATAATCGTTGATTTTTTCTGTGCCTATAGAACAGTAAAAATTCAGTATCTTTATAAAATTAACAGGATGAATTATTATTTCATTATATTTTCATTTCTTCACTCTGAATCCAAGGTAAAAGCCAGGAGTTGAGTTACGCCACTTAACATGTAATACCTCGAAAAATTCGGTGGAAAGTGGGGAACAGAAGTATCTTAACACTAGGTTTCCAGGTTCCATCTCTCTAAGTTGCTACGTGTGGGATACAATATTAATCTTTTTAGCTTCATGCTATAAAATATAATCATTGCCCCGAGTGGAGATTGAACCCACACACACCGTGTGTGCATTCACTGATCCACTACCACATTTTTTGAGAAAATAATTAATTATCATAAATGCTACGGAGCTCTACATTTCATATATGCACTCGTAATAGGTAATAATGATATAATAGATTAATTTGTAATTATAGCAACTTAATATGCTAAGTAATTAGATCTTGGCAAATTGATAACGTATGGCTCATCAAGCTACAAAACTTTAGACAGGA
Source organism: Heliconius numata (assembly GCA_016802625.1). Classification (NCBI taxonomy): domain Eukaryota; kingdom Metazoa; phylum Arthropoda; class Insecta; order Lepidoptera; family Nymphalidae; genus Heliconius; species Heliconius numata. The sequence continues at coordinate 745,989 of JAEBDU010000003.1, read as the reverse complement.
GCTTGGATCGCAGTGGTGGGGGTTCGAATCCAGCCACTTAGAGATTAGAAACAGTAATTTAATACTTTTGGAATAACACTTTAAAAATATAGAAAGTATTTAATATTTTTACTGTTTTTTACGATATTATGAAGTATTTCAATACAACATGTTTTTTTTATAAAATAAGTTATTTTCAAGTAACCATAAGTTACCATAACAATTACAATTTTCTAACAATCTTATATAGGTAAGTAAATGTAGAAAATTTAAAGAAAGCATTTTCCTGTCCAAAGGAAAGTTTTAAGTAACCTCCCTCTATAGAAACGAACGAGAAATAATGATGTTGCTTACTTGTTTGTAAACAATGTTTGATGTTTGTTAGGAGAAAAGAAAATAACAAGTGTTTTCAAATTCTGTTTCGTATTCCTATGAAAACAGCTTTATAATATTTATTCAATATAGAAAAAATAAGACTTAATACACCATAATGGACAAAATCCTTTGGCAAACGGGCAGATGCGGAGAGTAAGTATAACGGATTTGGGTTCGATTTCCACGCGGAGAAATGTATAATAGAGAATATTAAAATAATAAATTTAATAATTTACCAAAAAGAATGACGCCAGTAAGCGCAAAGGTTGTGTCTTCGACTCCCACTAGAGGAAATAATAGACTTAATATTTTCACTCACTTCACTCTGGTGAAGAGAGATAACGCGACATTCAATTCCGCCACTCAACATGCATTGTTGCAGAATGCGGCGGACAGTGGAGAACTGAAGTGTCTCAATGTGGACGAAGTGTCTTGACACTAGAATCCCAGGTTCCCCATAGCTACTCTGCTGTAGTGTTTGTGAGTCACAGCAATAATCAAGATTCTCTTTGTTCTATTTCTCTTATTAAAATATCTAATAAGCGAAGGTCATCATGGAATGATAGAACAAAGTTTGTGTATAAAAACGATGGTTGTGGATACAATCCTGTCACACTGATCAATTAATAAGTTTTTTGTTATTTTGCCGCTCTAGTGACGAGGATAAAGCGTGGTGTTGCATTTATCGAGTTTGTTTGGAGCAATCCTTGCCTTATCCTTGTATTCTAGTACTTAACAAATAAGTACTACTATGTAAGTATTTAGGTGTAGATGTCAGCTCCTTGTGTCCGCGAGCGTCGCGGTCACAAACAAGGTTAATAGGCAGTATAGATATTATATAGGCTGGGTAGGCAGAGGGAAACCGCCACTCAACTCAAAAGGGGGAAACGGAAGCCATAATGGGACGGAGTGTCTTAACACTAAGTTCTCTCTGCCTCCTCTGCTGTGCCCGGAATATAGTGTTAGCTATTTTTTTTCTAATAACTTAATAATAAACCTTTCACTAAAATAGAAAATGGCTGATAACATACTAGTAAACTATGCACAAATTGCTTTCAGATAATCTAGAAACTTCACTCAACTTCACTTAGGCACCGCAAGTAAGTTTCCGCTTACAGTGAAACAACCTTAGCCTGCAAATAAAGCGTATTACCGCTTCTAACGTAGATTGACGTTTCCCATATTGAAAATTTTAAACTGCTTATTGAAAATTTTAAACTGCTTATTGATATATCGAAAACAACACACTGGTTGAATATATTTTTTTGTATTTTCACCCTGTAACCCTACCCTGCTGGTAGGCAGAGGTTTGTTAATCATTTTCCTCCGAATTCTGGAAGCATTGCGTGTTGCGAGGCGTAACTTAACGTCGCGCGTTGCCCCAACACCAGAGCGAAGAAATGAAAATATTAAATATTTCATTTCTTAGAGTAAGAATAAAAAATATATTTCTTTAGCACTTTTTCCTTCTTTCTTTCTTTGTTTTGCAATCCTATGCTCAATGTTTAAAAAAAGATAAAGAATAAAGTCTCTTCGTTACTTTAAAATTCTAACAAACTAAGAGAAATATTGAATACACATTTTAATATACTGAAATAAGAATTGTTTGACAAAATTATTTTAAAATACATAATTTATTAATGTTAATATCATAAATAAGAATATTATTTTAAAATACTATACTGATACATATATATTTATGTTAATATATATCATCGTATAAAATAATTGTACAATACAAAATTTAAGTGGTGGGATTACATGTCGGCTTAATGTTGAAATCGCGACGTCCTCAATTAATAAATTATTAATTACATACATATTCGTAGTTTAAGTAGTGGCAGTTAAGTAATATTTTTAACCGACAATACCCTATTTACTTTGCTCCAAATTATTTAATTTTGTTCTAGCTGTTTCTGTGTATGCTATTTTACTAGTTGTCTTAGTACTAGTATAAGAATCGAACATTTAGAAGTGTGCAATTTTTTGTAAGTTCACGATGTATCACTTATAAAGCAGGGTAGGCATAGGGAACCTAGTGCTAAGACTATACGTTCCCGTACTACAACGTCGTACGCCACTGTGCCATATAGAGGGTAGGCAGAGGGAACCAATTGTTAAAACAATCCGTTCCCGCACTTTTGCCGTGGTACTGGTATCTATTTATTTATGTTTTCATTTCTTAGCTCCGATATTCTATTCTTTATAAAGAAAATTATAGGATTATAAAGAAATAAGGCGGTCGTGGTGCAGGAGCACAAGTGTGTGACTGTCAACGCGACGGCTGTGGGTTCGGTTCTACTCGGGGGAATGATTGATTATTTATTAATGTTTTAATTTCTTAGCTCTGGAGGTAATTCTTTACAATCCTATAATTTTCATTATAAAGCGTAGAGTAACAGTAGTGGTTTCGCGTATTAAGTACATATAATTAGTATTTAATTCCGATACATTTTCGATACATCTTGCGTATTTTCTTGCCCCTTTATTAAATAATGAGGCCTATAGATAGAAGCTTTAAAAGGGAATCTATACACTTATCCACTGCACCACAATAGATCCTAGCTAACCACACATAGGTTATATACCTATATTGCAATATTCTTTAAGTAACTCGGTCACCCGAATGCTTACATTCTGTATATAATTCATATTTTATTAGAGACATGTAACAGTTAATAACGGCGTAACGCGGTCTGACAGCATACCCAACACATTCATTCGAGGTAGTCTTGGGGTCCAAGGGAGTCGCCTAATATGGTTTGGCCATGGCAAGTGCCTTGCTATATCAGTTCCTGGAGTGAGACCTCCCGGACGCCCAAGGACGCGCTGGTTGGATGTCGTGATGCAGGACATGAGAGCCAATTGTCTAACCACCGAGGACGCAAAAGACCGTGCAAAGTGGACTAGGTTGAGTAGGAAGACAGACCCTGGCAATAGCCAGGATTAATGCCAGGAGGAAGACGACATGTAACAGTTAGAAATTAATTTTTATGTTGACCGGAAAATTATAATTACATACGGTTATATAAAAAAATATTGATGTACCAACACGTGCATAGTATGTAGTTAATTATACAGTTTATTAGATATTCTTTACTATCTCTCAAGAAATCTTTATTTTTTTTTTCATTTTCTTTTAAACATGTATTCTTAGCATTAATTGTTTTATTGCAATTAACTTTTTTTTAAATATGATTTTAATCTTAAGAAAAATATTATAATTATTATTTTTAATTATGTTTTCTTTTTAATTGGCTCCTTTTATATTATTATTAGTTACTTTGATTTCGTGGACTACGGGGGCAAAAAAATCAATGTAAAAAGTAATATAATACCAACATAGTTATTATTATTATCCTCCAGCTAGATGGGGTGAAGATATTGGCAAATGGCTGGCAACGGCTGGATGCGAAGAGCTGAAGGTCGAACTCAGTGGCGTGCCATTGGAGAGGCCTATGTCCAGCAGTGGACGACGACAGACTGATGATGATGATGAGTTATTATTAAAATATATAGGTACTTATGTAAATAATAATAAAAGCAAATACATTGTAATTTTTTCAATTTTATATTTATTTTTGTAATAATAACACATAGCACTATATCATAGTTTCTAGATACGTCCATCTTCTCAAACTTTACCCGACATTATAAGTACATTGCTTAATTAATTTGTTTCTTTATTACAATTAAGTATCTAGTTAACATGGAAAGTTTTGCTAATATACAACAAAAACTAACTAAGCGTATATTATCTATTCCCAGTATGCACAAATATATTATTATTTTACAGCTTTACCCTTTTTCAGAATGGTAGTGTTAAGACACTCCATTCTTCACTTCAACAAATGTTTTCTGCCAGAGCGGAGAAATAATAATACACATATACATATAGCTAAGCTTTCTATATGAATTTTATTATTAAGTTAGCTTCACTCGTCTCCTTCATATAGCAGGAAAGATAAGGAGAGCCTAGTGTTAAGATTCTCTGTTCTCCATTATTAAATTACCTACTTGCTTTAATTATTTAGCATAAGGCTTTGATAAATCAGAATATTCTAGTTACATGCTTAACTATTCGATTATCTATATTGTGTACTAGATCATATAAACTGAATACAAATTTTATTTACAATTTAAGTATTATTAAGTATACATAATATATTCGTAAAACAGTATCACCACAAAAAGACAGTCACCTACCGTCCCCTGATGCTCCAAAAAAAACCTGGCAATTATTTAAAATTAAACATATTAATATAAATGCTTAAAAAACACGAGTACACTAAATTATAGTTAATCTATCTCGAGCTTCCTAAAACTCCCTTCTACGGAGACGTTGTCACCTTTGATAATATTCGTTGGTCTTCTCGATGATATGATGCCTTTAGTGCTTAAAATCTCCATTTGGTCCAAAGCGAGTAGCATCTGTCTCTTCTCTATAAGTAGTTCTCTTGTGAATTTGATCATATCCTGCAATGGTATATGACCTCCAAAGGAAGTGGGCAAACACGATATGTCCACGTGGCTTTGCATATTCTTCACATTTGTGTGGATCTGGATAATAAAGAAATGTTTTTACAATTTAACCGTTTAGCAGTATATATTTGGTGTCAAGGCAAACCGCGGTGTTGAGTTGAGCCACTCAGCACGTAATGTCTCCGGAATTCGGCAGAAAGTGGGGAACGGAGTGTCTGAACACTAGGTTTAAAAAAAAAGTTTTCGAATAATTTTAATGCTATATTTTTTACAGCCTCGCCCCTTTACCCAAGTGCATTGTAGGCAGAAGGAACCCAATAGTTAATATATTCCGTTCTCCGCTTTCCGCCTTATTTTTCCGACATAGCGTGTTCAGTGGCGCAACTCAACGCCTTCTTTACCAAAGTAGGAAAATAAAAATAGTTTATATATAATCATGCCCCTAAGACGAACTATATATTAATTAATTTTAGTTTAAACTACAATATGATATTGTCTATTTGTTTATCATTTTAATTGTATTTGTATTTGATATTATAACGCCAGACTGTAATCTCGATAGTAGTGAGCTCGATTCCCACTCGGGGAATTAATTTTTGCCACTTCCTCTCTCCAGTATAACAAAAATATTGAATTCCGCCAGTCAGAAATGCACACTGTATGCACAGTAGATTTCTCTGTCTCCCATGACATGTGAAGTAAATAAATTTAACTAACTCAGTTTCACGCTTTATCCCTAGCGGGGTAGTCAGAGAGAACGGAGAACTTACGGTCTCTAGATACCTCTTTCGCCTCGTCCACTATCATCAACCTCTTCATAAATTAAACAATTAAAACTTTAAAAGGAACATTTTGTAATTATAATTTTTAATTATCACAATAAAAAAACGATAGCTACTTACGTGAAGTCTTTCGCCCATTTTGGATGACACTTTGCTTGTTGCAAAGTCAATTATATATTTAAGGGCGCCCGGCACGTTGACCAGCTGGAACTCCTTGTGACGCATTGGTACTGATTGCTATAACAGACAAAAATATATTATTATATATATATACATATAATATTTAACTTAATAAAACTTAAAGGTAATTAGAGACCAGTTATGGTGTTTGGGCTCTTGGTGTCTGTACTCGACGAGGTACATTCGAGTTCGATTCCCACTCAGGAAAATGAAATAATTATTTGTATTTATATTTTCATATGGGCAATTGTGTTTCAGGTGCACAAGGTGTGGCTGTAAAATTAAAAGTAGGATTAATATGTCCCCGTTCGGCCGAGAGGCCTATGTCCAGGCCGCAGCAGACGAGGACAGGCTAATGATGATGATGAATGAGTCTCCTAGCACCTCAGGCGATTCTTTCAACGGAATTCTAACGCAAAAACGACCAGCTTCTAAACGAAAAGTATGTTTATTAAAATGCTCCTCGCACATTAGTTCTTCTTAACGATATGATGACTTGTGATTAAGGTCTTCCAGTTGCCAAAAACGAGATATCATTTTTATAAATGCCATCATTCTCAGAGACAGATAAAACGGGTTCATTATTAAAATTATTATCTACTATTTCACTGTAATGACACACTATGGAGGACAACTTACATCCTCCATTAATAGGACCTGAGACCAGCCATCCAAGTCTGGTTTCCCAAAGAATGGGTGATTTGTGCCTAAGCTAATTCGAACTAGCCTGGAATTGAAATAGTATACAATGTATAACTAACCTAAAATTTTCTTACAATAAAAATATTTATATTAGTATCGATAATGGGTGCGTTAAAGTTGGCAAATTCCATCTTGACTAATACTATATACCTACTTATATTTATTACTATTTCAATATAATGATATCTGAATGTAATCAAGCTTTTTTTCGTTAGTGAACACCTCCCAGTTATCTCATTATATTATTAAGCAATCATTACTAAGCAAGTACTATTATACATTTCGGTTATATAATAAGTATTTGTAAACACGTATACCGTTAATGTTCAAAGTTCTTGAGTAAAAATGTAATAGACACGTCAAGTTACTTAATAGACAAGTTAAAAAATATATACAAAACATGTCATAACATTTATTTATTAAAAAAAAATCAGTTTCACGTTGTTTCCCGCACACAGCAGGGTAGGCAGAGGAAACTTAATGTTAAGACACTCCGATCCCCACTTTCGTCTGTTGAGTGGCAGAACTCAACGCCGCACTTTGCCTCGACACCAAAGCAAGGAAATAGAAATATAAATGTTAATAAATATATCACTTTCTCGAGTTCTCGAGTTGTATTTATTATATTACGTCCTTATTTGAGGCTGTCGTGACCCAAGGGCACAAGTGTGTGATTGTAACGCGACGGTTGTGAGTTCGATCCCTACTCGAGGGAATGAATTAATATTTACTATATTTACGTTTCTTATGTCTGGTACCAAGGCACAGACTCGGCGTTGAGTACCGTTTTTTTATTTTGTTGTCGTCGGTGACGACTTTAGTCAAAAAGTTGTTATTGTTCGTGAAGGTGTTGGTTTACTAAGCTATCGTTTTGACCTATAAATTGGTCATAACGATAGCATTAGCAAACAATGCAATTACTAAAAATAACTTATTATATACTTTTAAAAAGAACCAAACGTTAGCTTGAATTATTTCGTTATAACGCCATCTATAAGTGAACTGTGAAACTGTATTTATTTTCTTTTTACTTAAATTATAACATAAAATAAATTATTATTTTATATATATGTAAAATTAATTAAATGTTATTTGAGGCTTGTCGTGGCGTATTGGTAGAAGCACGTAATTGTAAACGCGACAAGTTTTGAGTTCGATTTCCTTTCAAGGACATGAAATATTTTATTTCCTTTAAGTATAATATTTAAAGTAGACTGTTATAATATACCTTCAAATATAATTTTAATTCTATATAATTAATTCGATATATTTTTAATATTGAAAGGTTTTTTGTCAACGGTACATGTCTAGACCTTGCATAAGGAAAAAACAGGTGAAGGTTGTATACAAAAATGGATTGATGATACTGTAACCGGTGCACCTCGTGAAGCATCTTTAAATATAAACAATTACTTTTGTTGTCATATTAATTTACATAATTTGTCATTTTAATTAACACAAATTCACATATTTCTGAATGGTATATATTTCTGGAATTTATATAATTATTATTTAAACATCAGGTTTAAATATTACTTTAATATGCAGTTTACAAAAACTGATCTGAATAGAACAGATAAGCGATCTGCATCATAAAGGCAGAGAAGCGATCTCTCTCTCTCTCTCTCTCGATTAAATGTAATAGTTTGTATTGATTAAACGCTGAGCGGTTTGGAGCTTCTACAGAATATTTGCGAGATATTAAAATTAAATTCAAAATATCAACAGATATTCTTACGTTGAAATTTCCGCAAGTTGATGATAATCTATGCGAGATTCACATGCTTAGCGAGTAAAAGTTGCTTTTCACCACATACCCCTAAATTACAGCTATTAAAAGATATGAAATAATGATGAGTGCCAAACTCACAAATATATTTGTCATTTCACTATTATTAATTTTGTCAGCTAATTATCATTAAGATTAACATTAAGGTTAATTAACATTAAAGTTAATTAACATTAACTTTCTAACATTAAGGCACTGATTACTTCATTTCTATGGAAGTACAACAAAATAGACATACAAAAAGCAGTTATTATGCAACTTCAGGGCCTAAAACAAAAAAAAGTGGGTATTCAGTCCACCAATGTTTACCTCTCCCCACTTCATGAGTCTTGCGAAGTCGATTGGGTTCCACGTGGTGACGTGTGCGGTCGAGGAGCCGCTTCCGTCGCCCACGTGGGTGAAGCCGAATATTTGGTCGATAGAATCTTCCATGAGAGCTTCGTAAACTATGATGTGAGCTCGGCACATGTCCCAGCAACTGAATTTTGTAGCATCGAATTTACCTGTCAAAAGAATTTTCTATTGAGCCTGACTGTTATGTATGCAATAAGGCTGTTAGGTTTTGGATTTTTAATTCTACCATGGAAAAGAGAAACGGATTTGAATCTATTATCTCCATCGAAACAACATAAAATCGTATATAAGTATTAAAACAATTTCAACATAAATTAAATTAAATATAAAATAAAACATTCGCTTCTTAGGAAATCCGATATAAGATTAAAAGTTTTCCGAGATTATTTAATTAACAGAAAATCCTCTTAGCTGACATTTTCATTAATCTAACTAAATCAAGTTCCGGGTAGTACCGTTGCTTCTTATTTTTATATACCAATTGACTTTAACTAAAAGGCGTGGATAATGACATAAATAATTATTGTAATTATTTATAGTATATTATATTAAAATATATTTTTTATGTCCTTTTTCTATTAAGTTCGACGGTGAATAAATGAAATGAATGAAATTTTAATGAAGGCAGTGAAACTGGTAAAAGTATCATATACA
>JAEBDU010000003.1:679529-736592 GCA_016802625.1 Heliconius numata | reverse complement strand
AAAAAAAATTACGCATTCTTGTATAATGTCATACATCGCATTGCAATATATTACAGTCGCAGTCAGCATCATCGCAAGGCAAATATTCGCATACTTCCTTATAAATTACATAATGTATTACAGGTAAGTAAAGGGAACCACAGGGTTCCCACGAGGACTTACCCATGTTGTAGACGATGACCCGACGACCCTTGCTGTCGCGGACCGGCGACACTGCTATGTACCTTTCAATTAGAATGTTTTTATGTAATTATTCATAATTTAATTTTCGTTTTAATGAGGCACAAGGGTGTGGTTCGATTCCCACTCGAGGAAGTGAAATATTTATTTACGTTTATATTTCCATTTTTTGGCTCTGGTGCTGGGGCAAAGCGCGGCGTTGAGTTTTGCCGCTCAACAAACAATGCTTCCAGAATTCAGCAGAAAGTGGAGAACGGAGTATCTTAACACTAGGTTCCCTCTGCCCACCCTGCTGTTAGATTTATTTTAATGGAGTTCGAACCCACGACTTATAAGATCTCTCTGATCCTATGATCTGATCCTGAGCCTATTTATTAATGTTAGTCTTAGAAAACATTTAATAGTATCGTATTTAGAAGCTCTAGATTAATAATATTATTTTTAGCGACAGAAATTCTATAAATTCTAAAAATATTATAATATAAAAATTATAACAAGAAATTGTTTTACATAATAAATTTATTTGCAACGTTCAGAGTTCAAGGTTCTACTTGAGAACTTTCGAATATGCCATGGCGCGATCCCTTCTACACGCATTAACGTCACAAGAAACTCGATCTTCCATATATATGTATAAAGATTATATTCGTATTCACATATTATTACAGTTAAAAGATATGTATAATTAAAAAGCATGAATTGGGCAAGTCCATTGCGTAATGCGGATGGTTTTGTAACGGTGTTAGTGGGTTCTTTTTTTTGCAAAATGAGGCCAATATCGCCATTTTTTTATTACCATACCGGCGGTCGCTTAGTACGAGTGGTGTTGCTATGTTTACATATGCTGTTTACGATACAGGTTGAATGACTTTTGTTCTTTCTTGTTATTATTTTTTTTTATTTTAGTTTCACGCTGTATCCCGCGTGTAGCAGGGTAGATAGAGGGAGCCCAATGTTAAGACACTCCGCTCCCCCGAATTCTGGAAGCATTACGTGTTGAGTGGCGGAAGTCAACGCCGCGGTTTGCCTCGATATCAGAGCGAAGACATGAAAATATTAAATATTTCATTTCCTCAAGTGGGAATCGAACCCACGACTTGTTGCGTTTACTATTCTTTTAATTCTAACTCTAAAAAGCCTTGGGAAAAAAGAAGAAATGTTACATTTCTACGACTAACAGATTGGCTTTAAATTAAAAAGTAAGTATACTTACCCGTTGCCGAGGATCTCCTTGATTTTTGGATCTTCACAGTCCAAGTTAGTGAAAATGCTGGGATAAAACTTTCTCAAGCTCAAATACTTAAGTAGCGTTTGCTGTGCCATAGGAATACTGTATTTTTTATGCCGAAGAAATCGCAGCAAGAAGACTTCATCTAAAATAAATATTTAAATTACATAAATTAAATTACATTTATAGGAGTTATTTACATTTTACCACTCTTTCATACAAAACGCGAAACTGCTTTAGCTTTTATTTTAAAATATATATAAATACTAGAGACTTAAACGTGGTTCCGCTAAGTTAAATTTATATTTTAAATTTATTTTTTAATAATTTTAAAAAATAATTATTATTCAATGTCCTTTCTTATACCTCTAAGAAGATGTATACAAAGTTTAAAGATTATTGGTTGAGTAGTTTTGGCGTTAAGGCGTAACAAAAAAAATTTCACAATCATACACAATTTAGATCTGTCCTTAGCAATGCTCCAGTTTCACATTTCAAATGATAACATATAATGTATCATATAAATGATAAATTGTGGTCGGATATAATTATAGGTGCCTCTAAGAAACCTTGCCTTACATTATTATTTTTAAGGTTATATTTAATAGAATGAGTAAACTAGTTGCAGCCCGCAACTCCGTTTGTTGCCTTGGCCTTGTTATGCTACTTCCATTTATCACCCTCACCTGCATCAGGTAGGCAAACAGGATATAGCGTTAAGACATTTCGTTTTCCACTTTCCATTCAAGTTCAAGACATTTCGTGTTGATTGGTAACTCAACGCCTTACCTAAGCCCTACCTATATGATATTTTCGTCATTAAGGCCATTATGGCGCAGTTGCACAAGCGTGTGACGGTAAGCGCGGTTATGGGTTCGATCCCCACTCTGGGGAATGAAATATTTAATATTCTCAATTTCCTTGCTCTGGCAACCAGTCAAAGCGCGACGTTGATTCCGGCCATTCAACACGCAATGCCTCAAGAATTCGGCGGTAAGTAGGGAACAGAGTGTCTCAACACTAAATTCCCTCTGGTTACCCTCCTATATTTAGGATACAGCGATACTGTTTTATTATTAAGTGCTCAATTTGTTACATGCACGTAAAAGCTATTCTATTAATAAGCCTTAATTTAAATTTCAATGTATTGTCAATATAATTTATAGTTTGTAAAAAAAAAGGAAAATCAACACAATGTATGAATTTATTAATTATAAACGTGTTCTGAGAACTGTGAAATTCATAATTAAATAATGAAAACACGAAGAGAACCAATAATTTCAATTATATTAACTATAGAAGCCGGTGGTGGCGCAGAGGCACTAGGTGTGACTGTAAAAGCGACTGGTTGTGGGTTCCACCCCCACTCGAGGAAATTAAATACTTATTTAAATTTATATTTCCCTTTCGTCTTGCTGTCGAGGCAAAGCGCAGTTGTGAGTTCCGCCACGCATCACGCAATGTTTCCAGAATGCGGAATGTGGGGAACAGATTGACTTCACACTAGGTTCCCTCTGCCTAACCTTGCGGGGTAGAATGTGAAGCTAAACGTTTACTTCATCACACGTCAGCTAAGGTCTCAGAGAAAGTTAATCTCGAATCTAATTACTTTTCTAACAATAAAATGCTTTGTTCATTTCTTTGTAGCATTCCCATTGTTCAGTGCAGTATAAGAATTGTCATACAAAATTATAATATATTTTTTTAATATATTCATCTAAAAAATCAATAAAACACAAATACAAGAGTTTCCCAAAAAAAAATATTACTATTTGCCTCTTTATCCAATTGATAGGAAATTATTTCAACATAAGCACTTCCAATATACTTTTAACTAGCGTCGAACCAATATGTAGGAACTATAACATTTAATTATATCTAATATGTCGCCTTATTATTTAGATTTATTCAACAGGAAGTAGGAGCAGGTTAAGTTCTTTGAGCTGAAAGAATATTTATCTGACAACTCGTTTATTACTTATAAACATTTTCTATAAAATAAAAAGGATTAAATGTTATAATTTTAATTATACCAATTGTATTTTTAAAACAAATTTAATTCGACACAGCTGTTGTCGAAAAAAAATATTTTTATGTCTAAAGAATATAGATTGTTTTTTACAATGTACTAAAATCCTACAATTCTGTCACTAGTGACACATAGTGCTAGCACTATGTACATTTTTACCCGATTTAAAAGATAGTTATGATGTTGACTTGTATTTGACACTAAAAAATACAAAAATATTAATTCTACCTAAACTTACAAAAATAATAAAACTCTTACCTTGAGGCCCTCATGGCGCAATGGCACAAGCCTGTGACTGTAAAAGCGATGGTTGTGGGTTCGATTCACATTCGTGGAAATGAATTGTTATTTATTAATATTTTTATTTCTTCACTCTGACAACAAAGCAAAAGCGCAGTCAGGATTGGATTCCGCTAAAATTGGGAACTGAGTGTCCTAACACTAGGTTCCCTCAGCCTACCCCACTATACGCGGGATAAAGCGCTAAGCTTACCTTGTCTAACATTCTTGATATCACTGTTCTTCTGTATCCAATCCCTCATAATCCGTACGGCCTGGTCCCGGGTGGCCGGTGTCTCCCTGAGCTCTCTCGCGGCCACGGCGGCCACGTTCCTGATGGTGCGACCCACTCGCTCCTCCTTGTCGCACACGTCGCTGCTGGCTGACCACGTCGTGCTCACGGTGAGCAGAACGCTGGCTGTCGTCATTTTATTAGAACTGTGGACAAATATTTGCTATTAAAATACTGAAAATATGTTATTTTTCAACTTTACCCTGTATCATGCATATAGCAGTAAAGGAACCTAGTGTATAGGACACTCCTTTTCCCATTTTCCGTCGAATTCTGGAGGCACAGCAGTCGAGCGGGACTCAACGCCGTACTTTGTCTTACGCGGGCAAAGTATTAAAGATAATTAATATAAATACACAATCTAAAGATTGTAAATGAAACGTAAAAATAAACATTTTAACGAATTGTTTTTAAAATAATTACGAATTTTCGTCAATAAAATTCCAAATATTTCAGTAAACAAAAGTTTTCAGGATGTACGTATGTTCTACACCAAATAGGTTTTTAGTAAAAAGCTTTTAAACAATCATCCCACGTGGCATTTTTCAAATCGCTTTTTTTTAGATTTTATGCACCAGTTAGAAATTTTTCCGTATATATTGATTTTATAGAAAACTACGTGCAATAGAAAATACTAACAAAACAATGAGGTCGTCCTAACTCAGGTGCTCAAGCATGTGATTGTAATGCGATGGTCGTCAATTAGATTCCCAGTCAGGGGAAAAAACTATTATTATATTTTCATTTCTTCGTTCTGGTACCAAGGCAAAAGCGTGGCGTTGCGTTTTCCCACTCAACAGGCAATGCCTTGAAAATTCGACGGAAAATGTTGCACGGAGTGTCTTAACACTAGGTTTCGTCTGCTCATGATACTATATGCGGAATATAGCTTTAAAAAAATCAAATATAATTTCTTTAAATAAGATTTTTTCAAGATGTACATTGCTAGATGAAACAACGAAAATGTTAATCAATGACAAAGTGTTTAACGCATTTAGTTCTAAGGTGAACGCCCAAAACTTGCGATTGCGTGGACTTTATGGCCATTTTTATACTGCTTCCATTAAAATAACATCATCACTAAATTTGGTGACATTCCTACTTTTGTTGAATGGTGGGAATCTTTTTTCTAGAGTATTTTTTAAACGTTCAATCTATTTAAACTGTTAGAAATGTATTGCGTTACCAACCAACAAAAGCATCATCCGAAATTTACGACGAAATGAAAATAATGAAATATTTCATTTTCTCAATTGGGAACCGAACCGACAACCTGTCGCATTTATAGTCTCACGCTTGTGCCACTCCGCCTTCGAGACGGAGCGTTGTTTCTCGCCACTCAATATGCTAGAGCTATTGCTCAACAGAAAAAGAGAGAAAATACCCATCATCATCATCATCCATCATCACCTTTATTTAAATATATATATATTAATAAAGGTCCTAAGTAAGACAAATCCTATACTACAGTATAGCCTGAACACCTTCGAGGCTGACACCTAAGCAAGGCGAATACTGCTGTTCACATTGAACTAAACATTTTAGTTCCCTTCACCTTAACTCTTACATTACGTTTTACGTATACGTTTAATATTTATAAATATTACTATTTTCATGTTTTTTTTACACATTACTTAACGTAATTGTATATGGTATTACATTAAACTTTTATACGGCCTTGGCTTCAAAATAATAAAACAATAACGATCCAATTGCGTCACAATCGTCCTTTTTCGAGAAAAAGTAATTAATTTCACAGAAAAAAGTCGGCAAAAGTAAACATTTAATTTAAAAATGTGCAGTAGAATTGAAAACTGGTTCACCTCGTTCTATTTCCGGACGCTTTCAGTAATATCCTGATTGGATGAAATATGGATGTATATTAATTTGATAACTGAAATTAACGTCAGCGTAAATTATCATATACATAGGTTAATTTGCAC
The DNA here is from genome assembly GCA_016802625.1 of Heliconius numata. Taxonomy (NCBI): domain Eukaryota; kingdom Metazoa; phylum Arthropoda; class Insecta; order Lepidoptera; family Nymphalidae; genus Heliconius; species Heliconius numata. The sequence goes on along the minus strand of JAEBDU010000003.1, from coordinate 730,641 downwards.
ATAATAACAATTCAAATATTCTTTTTTAATTAGCTTTACACGGTATTCCAGGAGAAGGAAAATTAGTGATAACACACTTCGTTCTCCACTTTCCTTCCGACTTTTGGGACATTGTATGTTGAGCGGCAGAACTTAACCTCGCGTTTTGTGTTCTTAGAGCGAAGAAATTAAAATCATTCATCCTTTCAAGTGAACCCAAAACTGTCGTGATTACAGACACTGTGCTGTTTCGTTAGGATAGCTTAGGAGCTGTAAGATTATAATTTTTTTTTATTTGCATATTAAATAAATAAAAATAAATAGTAAGAAAATAAGTAGAGTAAGTGAGTAGTGAGAAAATGTACGAATTAAATAAAATAATTAAATTGATCTTTCTTTCTTATTTAATTAATTTCAAACTATCACTATAACAAAAAAGCACAAGTTATATTTTATTTATTTAAAATTAAAAAAAGAAAAAAAAGTAAAATTATTATAACTTCGCAATATATTTAGTCGGTACCGTTTCTACATATAGTTAAGCTCCACTATGTACAACGAGTCAAGCGTAAGCTTACCAACAAATTTACAACTACGAGCAGCAAGTCGCTTAGATAAGCTTCCTGAACTATCTTCTTGTCTTTGAGGTATAAGCGTAATAGCTTAAGGTACTATGGAGAACTTTCCTTTCAAATGGTGCTTAGTACTTAAAGTCTAGGAATTAATTATGAAGAATAGAATTATTAAAATAAAAGGGAATAGTATTTTTTAAGTATAGATATAAGGAGTACAGTCCACCCTCCAACCAGGTGGACCGACGACCTCAAGAAGACAGCGGGAACCCGTTGGATTCAAAGGGCGCAGGACCGGACAGAGTGGCGAGCGTTGAGGGAGGCCTATGTCCAGCAGTGGACCTTAAAAGGCTGGTGGATAAGTATAGATATATACTTTTACAGTCTAGTTAAACATAATGACAGCCACTAAAAATCCATTTTTAAATGTGAGATGCGTAAAAAACAAGAAAAGCTCGCGCGAGGCTTAAGCTTTTTTGTGTGTTTGTATAACCAGAGTATGGAAATTAAAATAATGATTTCCCACGAGTTAGAATCGACACTGCAACCACAGTTTACATTCTCGGCCCCATTTCTGCCTATCGTTAATGAAATATTGCAAATCTAAAGTAACGTAACGTAATGTTTTAGATTATTAGATTAGAATAATATGTAACCGTATAAATCTGACCTGACGGAGTAGCTAGTGCAAGGCTAATGTATGAAATTTGACCTGATTTACTTTACTTTGCTAATGTCGTAGTAGGTATATGTGTATGGTAGTCATTTTAATTACGTATTCGTATATTCCGATTGTAATGTGTTTTTTGTCAATAATAAATACCATCAATACTAATAATCATACAAATTTAAGCCTTCATGGCGCTATGAAATAACATCTAACTATTAACGCGATGGTATCAGTTCGAATCAAAAATGGGGAAATTAATTATTCTTCGGTTTTCATTTCCCTGCTCTGGTGAGCCAAACTACGTTAAAACGCTATGTTCATCTCAGCGGAGTGTGGACAACGAAGTCTCGATACTAAGTATTTCTGCCTGCCTTGCTTGAATTATAGTACCCGTGACTACAGACTTACGCAAAGAGTTCTAAATGTCTGGTTTCCATAAAATATATAACAATATATATATACAGTAAAAATTCGATTAGACTTTTATTTAGAATTTTAATAATAGCGAAAATCAAAGATCTTTAAAAAAATACATATATGTTTAAAAATTTAAATTAAATCAACTTCACGCTGTATCTCGCACAAAGCAGAGTAGGCAGAAGGAACCTAGTGTTAAGACACTCCGTTCCCCTCTTTCCGCCGAATTCTAGAGGCCTTTGCCTCGATACCAGAGTGAATACAAACACATACAGAAAAAATAATTAATGCCTTGCTTCAGTACACTTAAACAATAGCGTGTCAGTAATAACGTTAGTAAATACAGTACTAACCTTTTTAACTCCCACGCATCCAAAACTTGCCCAACTTCTAAAGTAAGTTACATAAATAAAATTCTTTCATAATGTACGACGTTACATAATATAATTAGGGCCTATACTATAATTTGCCGTGGATAATATTAGATCACGTTCCTATGAAAGGTTAGCAGAACCACAATTTTGTCTAACTATCGCTTCTCGTAGATGAAATTTGCTAGGAAATGAAATAGTGTTCTAGAAATTGAATTTTGATGTTGTCATCGTTGTTGGCCCATTTCTTAAGTGTTTTAGTGGATTGGCAAATTTAATTCAGGATTATATTAATCGCTTTGTTTTTATACATACATATATATATATATATATATATATATAGCTTCACGCTTTATCCCTAGCGGGGTAGTCAGAGAGAACGGAGCGCCAAACTCTACCGTCTCTACCTCTTTCGCCTCGTCCACTGTCATCAACCTCTTCATATATACCCTCCGGGGGATCCTCATTCTTTTTACGTAACCTTCCTAAAGTATCTTTGATACTGTGGTTTCGAAGGTCAACCGAGGGCTTGTTCTAGAATTTTTTTACAGATATTTTAAATTTTGGTAGTGGCAAACTAAGAATATACTGCGGAATATACTCACTCACAGGTTTAAGGCCTTTTATACAAATTTAAGTAAATATCTTGCAAATATATATATATATGAGACATAATTATAGATACAAAATATATAATACGCATTTTTTTTATAAAGCAATCAAATAATCTTAATGTAAGATTTGTTTTGACGCTTCACTCTTTTAACCCGTGAGAAAGGTAGAGAACCTACTCGTAGTGTTAGGAAATTCGACATATTGACATTTTATATGCGTGTTCTGTACGGGATACAGCGTGAAAATAAAAAAATATATATACTATACTTACAAAACCCACCATAACAAATAAATATTAAATATCCATTTATTATTAATTATTATTAGAAAATCTATACGGAACATACATAAATTCTAAATCAATATAAATATAAACAAGGAAACGATTGTAACGTGTACGATATCGCATTTTAATTATCGATAGAGTTATAAAATATGCATAGTTTACAATTCACGAGACCGCGCCAAATACGTTAGCGAGTTAAGTAAAGAATGGGTTACGTCAAAATTTAATATTTGTAATAAAAATATTGTTATTTCTGTTTTTATACATATTTAATACTACTTACGTAAAATGGACATGTCCGTATATGTTTATTTTATTATCATTTTATTTAGTTACGATAATCGATACCCGTCGTGGCGTATCGTGACGGTTGTGGGTTCGATCCCACTCGAGGTAGTGAATTATTTATTTACGTTTATATTTCCATTTCTTCGCTCTGGTGTAGAGGCAAAGCGCGGCGTTATATTCTGCCCCTCAACACGCAATGCTTCCAGAATTCGGCAGAAAGTGGGGAACGGAGTGTTTTAACACTAGGTTCCCTCTGCCTACCCTGCTGTATTCGGGATACAGCGTGAAGCTGATTTTTTTTTATTGATAATCGATACTATTGCTACAGTTCAGTTACACTTGCACGAAAACAATGACTTATAGAGCATATGTGTCAAAACATTGCTAATAATAAGCACGCTATTCTTCAGGTTGCTCAAAAATCGGCAGGTCTCGCTATTTAAATTTTAAACACGCTACCTGCAGCGCGGGGGAAAAGGGGGCGTGTTTGAGAGCTTGTGAACACGTTCGCTTACTTAGGATGCTAATATCGATCAGACGCTCGCTGAAGTGCACACCATCTATCAAAAATCACTAAAAATGTCCTTCTGGGGTGACGAAAAAACTCTGAAACTTGTTATTTTATATCCAAACAATGAATGCCTATGCCTTATTGCTTATTATTTTCTTTCTTGATAAAACTTTTGGGATACATTGTATTGCAATCAAATTGGTGATTTTATTTAATTCCATAGAGAAGGCCACAGAGCCCGGTTTTTCATGTTTCACCACTGACAGAAAATTTCTTGGAATACCAAGGATCACGGAAAGTCTCGAAAATTCGGCAGAAGTTGGGCAACAGAGTGTCTTAACACTATCTTCCCTTTGTCTATCCTGTCTACCATACAATGTGCATTTTGGTGTATATTTTATTCAGCTATAATAATTAATCGATATTATATATTTTTTCTACGTAGGAACAAGTATTGCTTCAGAAGTAAAGCGTATAGGTAAAACGAGTGTTAAGAAACAAACGTGCTCATATTAACACCGACCGAGATATTGTGAAAAATTTAATTGGCTATAGGCGAAGGTTAGGATGGTGATTTTGAAACTTTTAGAACCGGGTTATAAATCACAAAGTACTGAGGGCCGATTTCGTAGAATATTATATAATGTCTGACATTTACTATATTATCGATATTAATTATAGGTGTAGTAGGTATCGATTAATTACACCTTTTGACTTCGATGATCTGAAGGTGAACTACTCAAAAACGTAGGTTCTTGAGTAGTGTGCAGTATTGGAATGTTGTATTTTTTATTATTTTCACACAAAATATTAGAATTTTAGACATTCGTGATATTTATTATTATACAAACATGTGGACTAAAAGAATGTCTATTACAAGCAAGGGAAACGGAGAGTATCAACACGCAAGGTACATTAAAAAAAACTTTAAAAGACATTATATATAAAAGTTATTTGGAACATTATAGTAATTGGTAGATTGCGAGTGGTCAACCACGCAGAGGTCACGAGATTGAATCTTAAATGAAACACTGATTCTCTCTGTTCCAAAGCCTTACATTGAAACCATTTATTTTATTTTATTTTTTACACATATATATATATATATGTTTGTCTATTTATTGTGAATAATATCTTACTTATTGTGTATGAATTATATCCAATAAATATAGGTTTTACTAGTAATCATCCATTGCAACCTTATTTAATACAATAAAATTATCATATCTAGTAGGTTTTTTCCAAGGGCAGTGATCCGTGTCATTACACATGGTTACTCTATTCCAATAACGAAGGTTATATATTAAACATAATGCGACATCGTTTCTTTGACTAAAGCAGTCAACTAATCACCTCTTGGTAAACCTTTAAAAATATAATTTCCAAGTTTTTTCTTTAGTTTCTTGGCTATTACTTCTGGTAAATGTGCAGCCACGACCCCTAATGTCTGCACCGTACTCTGAGTCCAAGCATCGGGCGACCCAAAAGCATCTTTCTGAATGGCCAAATTGGCAAAACCTTGGAGTACATCGAAATTACAGTTCCTCAACTTCCCAATTACTAACGAAGCTTCTTTATACGCCTTGGGATGAATGCATTGTACTTCACTTTTATTTAAAGTGCATAGAATTTGTCTGAGAGCAATCAAATCATAGCTCGTGAAGTCCTCTGGTTGCTTCGCCCCGAAATCTGAACGGACACGATCGGCTATGGCTAGAAGCTGTTCATTACTCAAACCATAATCATACCCAAAATTTGTTATAACTTCGAGTGTTCCAAGCGTCATATTATCATAATCTTCTGGCTCTATCGCAATAGTCACCCAGTGGAGCATAACCAGCGTGTCTTCTGGTATGTTGGGTATTCCAGAATAGAAATTTATTATAGATTTCCATATAAATGCCGCTTCTGATGATGTAATTTTGTCTTTACCCAAATGTGATAAGCAATCCAAAACATCTTGAGGTGATAGAGACTGTAATTCATAGAGTTTGATCTTATTTACATCAGATAGCAAGATCTCGTTACATGTCAGGCTGCTAGCAGTTCCCATGATGAGGAGCAGAATAAGTATCGAGAGCACATTCGAAGTCATGCTTTAAAGCGATTACTGATATGAGTGAGCAGTTCGACAGAAAGTAATAAGAACTTAAGGTGTAACTCATTTTTCATGTATATTTCAATCAACATTCTAAATGTCACGAACTAAGGATGTGTTCATAATATCTGAATATATTGTAATGATTTAAAGTCTAAACATTTTTTTTTCTACTTCTCTTAAGGACTCCGATTTGTTCCCTAATTTCTGCCTAATTTTCGAGGACTCCAATCCACAACCACCATGTTTACAATCAGACGTGAACCCGGTGCTAAATTTCGAATAATAATTATTTTAACTCTATACATGAGATTTAATGTAAATATTTATTAATATTATATTATTAATAATTAAAATTGGTCCAGACCAGCAATTATCGCGCGCAGGCAGCCGTTAAGAAACTGTGCTTCGTTACTACGACAGTAGTTTCATTTGAAACTAAGTTGGCATCTAACCATAACAATTTACTTCAACATAATACCAATTAGAGACTAGATGATAATAAACTTCAGAACACGTTTTAAAAAATCTATATTCTAAAGTACACAAATCTTGTACAGTAGATACTAAAAAATATTAAAAACCTTGACTGCTGATGAGATAGAAAAAAAGAGAGTTTGGACCTTTTCTTCAATCAATTACTCAGTTAAATTTACATATATAGTTACATACAAACGTACTCCCATAAACACGTTACCTTCTTTTGTGTCGCGCAGTCGGGTAAATAGTCAATCTCCGCGCTATAATATCATATTAATAACTTAATATAGCATCGACGTATTGTGTTCGTACAAGCTTATGTTTTCTAGAAGCATCTATAACCTTGTTGTCTCATCTGCTATTATAGCACAAGATAAAAAACTTAAAAAAATTAAATTCTGAGCATAAAAACTTAGTTCATCACACACAATTACTTTAATAGCTGAATGTATCATTAAGTTTATTATTTTCTTAATGTTATATTATTTTATTACTTTAAGTCATTAGAAAATCAATGTTGTCCATAGAAAACATAAATATAATGTATGTTTTTTTGTGTTTTCACGCTATATTCTGCACAAGCGCCGAGCTTGTCCTCGACACCAGGGCGAAGAAATGAAAATATGAAAAATTCAATTTCCTCAAATGCGAATCGAACCCACAACCAATCGCTTATACGTAAGAAAGAGTATAAAATATAAGTTTTAAACGTTATAAACAAATAGATCATCCGAATGATTCGCATCTGATTCAATATGGCTAGCTAGTGCCCAGTTTAAAATTTAAAGGTAGAGCTACCAGTACAAGGTCGTTTAATACAAAGAGAGGTCTCCTGAGTGGACAGAGTGAACGTGCATCCTGTAATTCCTGGGACTACTGCCATTGGAAATTTAAATCCTTTGAAAGCTGAAGCTTTGCACTCGCAGTACATCAATTCTAGGTCATTGAGATTGCCCCTTGTATGTAAAATGATAAACTGCATAGGGATTCGTATTGCTTTGTAAATAACTTTATACTGGGTGAAATTGTCGTGGTATATTCAATTAATTTAGATTTATTCTTCTAGCAACGTTTAAATTTTATTTAAATCAGTAATCTACCAATTTATTAAGGGATATTGTTAAATTAAAATTAAATCAGCTTCACGCTCCCTGTTCTAACTAATAGGTAATAGGTTAACTAATAGGTTCCCTCTGCTTACCCTGTTGTATCCTGTATCCCGCATACAAGAGGGTAACCAGAGGGAACCTATTAGTAAGACACTCCGCCTCCCCTTTCCGCCGAATTCAGGAGGTGAATATGTACTTGTAACAGCATAAAAAAATATAACGCAAGTACCTCAAATAAAACTTTTCTTTCAGTGATCTTGTAGACATTTTAAAAGACACATGTAGACATTTGAAAATAAAACAAATGAATTAATAGTATAGAAGTCTATACTATCAAACAATTTTTAAAGATGGCAATATTACAATAATAAAATATACCGACATTTTTTTAAAATTATCAAATAATAATATCATTATTATTTCAATTTAAGTTTTAGAGCAATTTTTGTAACTCTACATAATAATAGAATAAGAAATTTTTTCTTTTTTTTTTAATTAAAATTCATTATATTGGATACTAACGAGCACAAATTTAAGTCGATTAATAATAACCTTTACTCAATTATGTTGTTATTGCAAAATAGAACAATTAGTTGTTTATTTGTAAGCGCGATCGGAAAATTACTTTAATTTGTGTATAACTTTGTATTATTATTTAACAGCATACTGTCCTATGACTATTAAAGTGCCATTTTTTTGTAGAAGGGGGACCTCCCCTCTCCGCCCTAAGTCTATATATTGTGTTTTTGTAACCTCAAGCTGTATCCCGCAATCATTTCCGGTTAAGATACTTCCGTTCCCCACTTTCCGCCTATACTGGCGAACTCAACGCCGCGCTTTGCCTCGTTACCAAAGCAATGAAATGAAAATATTAAATATTTCATTCCCCCAAGTGGGAATTGAACTAACAACTGGGACGGCCCACAGTCACCTTCGTGTTCTTGCACCACGACGGTTTCAGAACTTCGGAGTTTCGGAACACAATGCCACTCTGAGTGGAAATCGAAGCTACAGCCATCACGTTAACAGATACCTTAACCTTCTCTACCTCACATAATGCGGGAGATATATGTACATCTCCCGGTTTTTACTGTTTTTTAATTGTGTCTATGATAGAAGAATTCACCTGCATTTGGTATTTTTGATAATATCCAAAGATTTCTAGAGAAACTAAAGTTAATTAAACTATAAAACATTTTTAATGAAAGGTATTCAGGAAATATGAAAAACACTCAATGCCTCTATATTAAACGATGTAAAGGATATTCTAGAATATGTAACATCCGACAAATGTTACAATTTTATCGGCGCCTTGAGTGAATTTTAGATATTGACAGGTAAAGCAATTGTGTAAGTGACCGTAATGGTTCAGCGATCAAATAATTAGGATTCCGCACTGGATCGCAGTTGTTATTGACGAATATCATTTTATTTTAAGTATTATAGAAAAATAATGTGAAAATCGTATGTCGCTCACTTAACTGAATTTATTAATTGTTCGTATAAAAAAGTGTAAATGAAAAAAAAATATTGATAAAATTATATTTGCTTTAGTTTTTCTTCGTATAAAGTTTTACTAAATGTAAAAAATGTATTTATTCACAAATAACTATAGCCATAGGAAATCGGTAATTTCTGTTATGTTATGAAATTTCACAATTAGGCTTTAGGATGAATCGCTATTATAAAGCTTCTATGTCAACGCAATACAAAAAATACAAGCGTTTATGCATGGTTTTTGTTGCACTCACCGCGTCCCTAAAGGTTACTTGCTGTGGACCAAAAGTTAAATTTCTGGCGAAGCGAGTACTAACAATGGATACAAAATAAGAAAAAAAATCTAAAAGTTAGTAACGATTAGGCTTGTCAACTTTTATAAGTTATACTTCCCATTGACGTACAATTGGTACGGAACCCTCGATAGGAGAGTCCGACTCGCGCGTGATCAATTTTTTTTTGTTTAAAAATCACTCTTGTGCTATTTTGTTGGATATTTTGCTTATAATAATCACATATATTTCTATTACAAATTTAACAAATTAATTAACAACGAAGCTCACAAAGGACTGAAATGTAATTTAGGATTAACTCAAATTGCACGTGTACTTTGTAACTGAAATTCTAGTTCTATATTAAAATTCGGTTTGTAAGGTCGTTATTGACACAGTGAAAAACTTATTCATTAAATTATATATCGACCATGGTCAAAGGTTCAATACTTTTGGCTGTTTTAAAGGTTATGTTTCAATTTATTATTTATAAGAACTGTCTATATCTTTTTTAAAGGATGCAAATTTAATATGTGAAATAGTTTTTAATTTTTGTTTATCAGTTTTGTACAAAAGTGTGTTGGATGGCGGAATTCGTCAAAACAAAGAATTGAAAATATAAATATTACTAAATATGCCTAGAGTCCGACGAGAGATCGAACCGACCATATAATAAACATCTTAGCTTACAAAAATTATATCAATATAACAATAGAAAATCGATAGAAAAATGAAAATTGGAAAATATTAATACCTTATCTTAATACAATGGTGAAATATTTAATGTAGGTACTTCAATACAAATGACTGTTTCGTCCTCATTTAGTGGGCTCTTATAAGGTAGAGTATATTAATTATTCACACAACAAGTACATGTTTTTACAAGCTTATCAATAATTATAGCGGTATTTATTATAAAGGAATTCACGATTAATTGTAATTTTGGGATTTTTAGGACTATTTGATTATACGCTTTGCCCTTAAATTTAATTCAAATTAGAAATTTAACTTTTGGTCTATTAATACAAATCCTCTTAAAAAAATAAACACAAATGTTCGTAAGTAACACTAAACTTCTAAAAGGTAAGGTAAATATTTTTTTAATGTCATAATAACCGGTTAGCCAGGTGACCCTGGCCAGAAGGAAATTCCTCTATATAAAAATACTTCAACAAATAAAATGATGCGCACGACGTGTTTATTCGGTTATAATATTTTCAGATATTATTTAAAAAAAACACAATACAAAAAATAGTACGGATATTTCATAATTTATTAATGTTAATCGATATTACCAATATAAATTTGACTATTTTTTGTTAGTTTTTTAACTCAATTCATTCGTAGGTATAATTAATGTGGATACGTACTTTTTGTATTCTTATTTTCTTATTCAGCTTCTCGCTGTATCCTGCTCCACATTAAGTAGAGGGAACATCGAGTTACGATGTTACGTTCACGTTACGTTTTCGTTTTCTACTTTCCATGCAATATTCAAGACATTAAACATTAAAAAGAAAAAACGCGTTTTATCTTCTCAGCAGTGCGAGAAAAGTAAAAAAATATGTTTTTCCGACGATAACGATGTGCCGCTGTGTCACTTGGGACGCTCAATCGATTGGCGGCAGGTGGAAATGTGATACAGTAGAAACTCGATTATCCGGACCTCAGTTATACGGATTCGCGATTATCCGGACTATCAATACAATCTGACCTACTACAATGAAAAGAAAAGACAGATCCGAATATTTTTGTATCTTCGATCGGTTTCATAAATTAATGGCACACTGCATGTTAAATTTAAAATGGTAACTATAATAAGCCCTTTCAATATTTACTTTCTATTCAAATAGTTACTATAGATATACATACATCTCATTTAAATATTTTAATTTTAGATTGAAAGTAGGTAAATATAAGAAGATTTAGTTTCTTTCAAAAGGCAATCCGAAATAGTCTCTTAACTGACTGAAGCCAGAGTAAACAAAAACAGACGTTATGTAGAATAACAGTGCGTTTTCAATATAAATGTTGTAACTTGTCATTTTCTGTAAAATTACTTTTCCAGCCACAAAGTGAATTTAATAAACATAAACTTAACAAATATATGAGGGAGAGCGCAAGCAGCTCAAAGGCCACCCTCGGGCGACGTCCTTGTGACCACTGCAAACATTACTGCATAGGAAATGGAAAATATTCGCAACGCTGTAAAATATTATTACTTAAAGTTACATTTTATATTCAATTCCTTTTTTACTTCACGCTGTATCCCGCCTGTAGGAGGCAGAGGGAACCTAGTGTTGTGACACACCGTTCTCCACTTTCCGCCGAATTTTCTACGCATTGTGTCTTGAGTGGCGGAACTCAAAGCGCTTTGGCTTGTTACCAGAGCAATGAAATGACATTAATAATAAACAAAAATTCACTTCCCCGAGTTAGATTTTTTTATGGAAAAGGACAAGGCAAACGAGAGTTCGGGTCACCAGGTGCGTTGCCGGCCTTTAAGGTGGGGATAGACGTGGATTTTGATGGTACCCATGTCATATCGACCTGGAAACACTGCCGCGGGTAGGCCATTCCACAGTTCCATGGCGAGTGGAAGGAAGATCCTACGAAATCGCACAGAACCTATGATCGTCACGCTTATAGTCTCGCGCTTGTGCCATTACGCCACAACGGCCTTGATATTCAAAATATTTTTATTTATTGTTTAAAAATAAAATCTTCATCGATAAATATTAAAAAGGTACCTATTTTATACTCGTAACAAAAGGTTTTAAATACCTTAATACTTGCTACAGTTTAAAATAAAACTAAAACAAATTGTGCCAGTTGACATTTACATACATGTTTGATATTTCCGTATTACTTGCCCTTTTGAAAACACTTTAACCGTCGCCAGTGCCTGTTTATATGACATTCGTGAGAAAAAGAATTAAAATATAACAAGAAAAAAACGATCTATCCCCCAAGCCTATAGCACTAGCACTATATGCCAAAATTAGATATTGGTTCATGAAGCCCAAGCAAAAATATCAAAGGACTTTCAATTTATTATGTAAAATAGTAAAATGATTTATTAAAAGAACATTGGAATAATATATGTAATAATAAAAAGAAATGTTGGGCTTCCATTCTCTGTTGGTGGGTGAATTATAGACTATAGAATTTGAAATAAAAAACAAACTTAGAGGTAAACATAATTAGGAACCCTAAGTCCTATCACAAGAGTCTCAACTTATTAAAGTTTTTATCACGTTTCAAAGGCTTCTAGTAACATTATGAAGATTTAAAGCTAGTAGTTTATGTATACTATAGTTTGATATTTCATAATGAAACTAAAGAATAACTAAGAGAGAAAATCTACTCCAAATCAAGAACAGAGGTTTGACGACAAATCAATTTCATTTGACGACCCCGTGACAATTTAATTGTGAACGTTAATTGACAACATGTGAAAAAAAAACTAAATTCATACACAGACAATAAATCAAATGAATAAAGGCACAGATAAAAAAAAACTTGAAGACGGATTCTAAATATATTTAGAAGAATAAAAAGGCACAATGTAATGTAATGTAACCTACATAAACATTTCAAGTTCGAAGTCAAACAATGTCGGCGAAGTCATCAGCATCAGCGTATGTGGGTCGCTAGTTATCATCGCATCAACATTTTAGTTTAGTTATGTAATAAAATATTAAGACATTTTCGTAATGGTCTTGCGGAATCAGTTTTAGGGTTTTGCGGCTACATTAGAAAAGAACGTCAAATGGACGTAAAATTTTGTCATATATAATATAATTTTAAAATATTTTTTTGTAATAATGCCGTATCACGCATTTAACAGGGTAGACAGAGGGAACCTAGTGTTAAAGCACTCCGTTCCCCACCTTTCGCTGAAATTTTCGAGACACTGCGTGGTATGTGGCTTTTCCCTTAGTGGCAAAGCGAAGAATTTATTATTATTTATTTATTTATTATGATGAATTATATATTTAAGTAGGTACCTTTATAATAGTAGTTACAAATAAGATATGTTCGTATTATTTTTATATGAGAGTTAAATATAAAAAATTTACACATGTGAAAGACCGACGTCACGCGGCTTTGCTCGCTTAAGCTTATTGTTATGTTATAACCAATTTATACGATATCTTTAATAAATTGTAGCCTATGTGTCATTCTGGTATATAAGCTATATTATTGTAAAGTTTCATCTAAAATCGTTCAGTGGTTTTTGTTTTGTGCCATATTTATAATATTAGTAGTATACTCAAATAAATACCCGTCAAGTGAATTGTAACGAAAATTCGTTAGATATGTTTATATAGAGTTCAATGAATACTACTGAAAAAGTAAATATGTACACTTGAATAAAACAATTTGTTGTTTGAGACAAGCAATATTTTATATAAAGTCATATATTCTTATATATTTTTTTATATTTTAAATATAAAATTTTGTTTATAAGAATATATCCAAATATAAAGAAAAGAAGATCTAAAATTATGTGAAAAATGTAGCTTGTATTCTTATGGTTTTGTCATAAATTATTTTAACTTTTATAAGCTTAAAAAAATAAAATTATTTATTTCATTTGCGTTTATGTATGTTATGTACCTATGTTAATTATTTTCAAAACATATAAAAAAAACGTTTGCAAATACGAAATTGTAGTAGTACTCAAATTTTTAGGAAATAAAGCAAAACAAAACGAAAATCAATAAAATTTATAAAAAAATATATATTATTGTTAATGACATAACGCTAATAAAAAAAATTATAGGGATTTTTTTTCTTAAATATAAATTTATATTTAAAAAGCAAGCGCTAGCACATACAACATAACAATACAAAAATATTATAAACTCTCTTCATCTAAAAAAATATTTATTATAACTAATATTATAATAGAAAAAAATAAAAAAAATACTCACAAATAAAAATTGACGCAAGTATATCCAAAAAAAAAGGCAGTTCACTCAACGGCGTACAACCTAGCAATGGATCAGCAGCGGCCGCGCTCGCGTCTTCTATCTGCTACGCAATGCAATATCGAATGAAGCAACAATATAATCGCATTAATCATGTATAGAGTATAGCGTGATATAGCATTTTTTTCACGCTTCACGCTGTTTCCCGCAAGTTGCAGGGTAGGCAGAGGGAATGTGTTAAAACACTCCGCTCCCGACCTAAAGTCGAATTCTGGAGATATTGCTTGTTGCGGCGGAAACGCTTTACCTCGAAACTAGAGCGGAGAAATGTAATATTAAATATTTTATTCCCTGAAGTGGGAATCGATCCCACTACCTACCATTCGCGTTTACAGTCACACGCTTGTTTGTACCTCTGCACCGCGACTGGCCCTAAATTTGGAAATTGAAACTGTCAAAATATATTGTAAATTAAACATTATTGTCATATAGAGTTTTACACTTGTAAAAATAAAAGATACTGAATTTGCCATTTCGGTTAAAGTCAATCTAAAAATAAACTTTAGGCAAGTCTTTTCCTTACGAACGCAAATGTTTCGAGACATTGCGTGTTATGTAGCGTAACTCAACACCGCGATTCGTCTACCAGAGCGGGTAAAATGAAGATAATCCCACTCGGCACGACGGCCTCTAATAATGTAATAATATCTAAAAATATATACTTATATATCTTTGTCTACTATAACTATATATAGCTTTTAGTGATAAATACATATTGGAAGTGTTATTTAGTATATTATATTTAAGCCCAAAAGTCAAAGAAAGTTCTCGAACCAACGTATAGGTACTTTTATGGACCATTTTTTCTCCATGCTGAGGCCACTGTATGCAATTATAATTTCAGATTTTTATTCATATAGATTATAAAAATTACCTTGACCGTTTTATGTTTGTTATTTTTAGATTTTAATAATTTACATAAGGTTTTTATATATCTAGTTATATCTAATTATTTTATATATCTTATTATTGAGGCCGTCGTGGCGCAGTGGAAGAAGGGTGTGACAGTAACGCGAAGGTTGTGAGTTCGATCCCTACTTGAGGAAATGAAATATTTATTTACGTTTATATTTCCATTTTTCGCTCTGGTGTAGAGGCAAAGCGCGGCGTTGAGTTCTGCCACTCTACACGCAAAGTTCCCTCTGCATACCCTGTTGTATGCGGGATACAGCGTGAAGCTGATATAATTATCGACCTATTACAATAACACTTTTCCACGCCAATTTTGAAATTCTTTTTTTTAGTGGCCAGCTTGCAAGAAAGCAAGTTTTTTTTTTTTCATTTAAAAAAAAAATACTTACATCATAAATAAACGAACGAGGGTTTTGACAAATATCTTCTATACTATATTCGTGTTCTACCTCACAGCCGGTTTATAATTTATTATAATAGCATTTAATATTATTCATGCAATTGCCAATTCGTGCAGTCTAAGTCAATAAAATTTGGCAACATTAAAATTGAGGATAAGACAAATATAGATGCCGTTGAAGCAATTGGGAAGTTTCTGAATTTTGATTGTGCAAAACGAAGGAAAGAATGTCTTACAACTAGCTTGCTTGATTGTAGCAAGATAGGCAGAAGGAGCCCAGTGCTAAGAATTGCTCCACCTTCGTCCGCATCGTCACTTACCACCAGGTGAGATAGCGGACAAATGCTTGCCTATCACCAATAAAAAAAAAAAAAAAAAAAAAAATTTTCGTTTCCAACTGTTCGCTGAATTCTGGAGGCATTGCGTGTTGAGAGGCGAGACTTAACGCCGCGCTTTGCTGGCGCCAGAGCGAAGAAATGAAAATATGATTCTTTTTATGATGAAAGCGGTTACAGCCACACGCTTGTGCCGTATGCCGCGACTGACCCCACCTACATATATAATAATGGTTTTTTTATCATTTGCAGAATAATATTTGCAAGTGTCCCAGGTTCCCAGCCCACCCCTCGCTGAACTTCCACCAATGACGTCCTGTGCAACATCCAGTAATTGTCAAGCAAACTTCCATCTCTCTCCCACGGGAACTTGCCACTTGTTCCACACTGAGGATCCCAAATACATACATACATATAATATTTTATAGATATATATTTTTATATTCGTTTTTTCCTTTTACTGAGAGAACCTAGTGTTTATGTTCTCCAACATAAACACCTGATTATCATGGACAAGCCGCACACAGGAACAGGCAAAAACCAAAAAATAAAAATAATTGTTAAATACCCCAAAACATTAATTAAACATAACATGTACAAACACCTATCAGTTACGTATGGCGTTAAGTACCGCCAATTAATACGCAACGACTCGAAATTTTAAAAATGAGTAACGGAGTGTCCCTACACTAGGCTTGCTCTGTCTATCCTGTTCTGTGGGAAAATGCACGAACATTTATAGATTCGGTAATTTTTCTTAGCAAATTATTTGTTATACTTAGAAAATAGTAATTTACTCCGAAATATCTGTTTCGCGAAAGATCGATACCTACTATTGTGGTTTATATCATACGAGTAGACTAATTGAAATGCATTGTATATCCTCTTATGTCATAGCTCACTCCATTTTGGAATCCAAGCTGAATGATGAATGAAGCTGATTTTATAAAGTAGTACTTTACTAGCATTTCCCTGCGGCTTTCCTCGTATGGTCGTGCTCGAGGTCGTGGTCGTGCTGGTACAGAGTTATTTTGAAACTATCAACTTATGTTAATGCTTATTAATAATTAGGCCGATATAAAATGTTATCCTATTATACATTACACAACTGTCTCGCGTGAAAGGGTGCTCCGTAAGTGGACCATAATATGAATCACCACCACTCGCCAAAAAAAACTAGATTTTTCAAGGTTTAATGAAATATGTTACGCTTTCTCACTTTTTAATTTATTCAAAACATTTTATTACAATTTTTTGTTATTTGTTACAATATTATTATTTTGCAGGATATTTCTCAATACATGTAAAGCTATATTCTATTTACTATTTATTTATTAATGGCGATTTAAGAAAATTGAATGAATAGATGTATATGCAATCGTCGTCATAATGCACTTTTACCAAACTAAACGTAATAAGTGTATGTAGGTAAGTACGAAAGTTGATTTCTCAGGCCCGATTTTGTCAAATAAAAGTAATATGCAGTGTTTAGCGCTGCCACTCAGCCTGCTGCCAGCACAGAGGTGATTTTATTTTTATGTATCTAATGATAAGTTTGTAATAGTAAAATTTTCAAACTTGATGTTTTTTTCATTATAGTAAATTAAAAAATCACAAATACGTTTTTACAGTCAAAATAAACGTTTAAATAATATATAGGTAATATCTTATCTTATAATTCATATCATTTAGCAATCTGTGTGCGATCAAGTGCAAGCTTATATTCCCAGTATATTATACCTTTTGTAGGCTTTCACTCCGATATAATAAACTAAATATTACCTGAAAATCTGTTTCAAGTTGTTATAAACATAATAAATCACAGAAACACTATTAAAAGGAACAGACTTTGTCTGTTCTGCACAGGCGATAAAAGTCCGTGGAGGATAAAAGTAAAACATATCAAAAACAAGAATTGCAAGTACATACCTACCTATCCACTACGACACCGACGCGACGTTATATTTTCACAATCTCTATTTACTAATTGATTGTTAACTTCTACATTATACTAGTAATAATAATGCTAAAAAGTTTGTTTGGTTAATCGCGCTCATGTCAGGAACTACTCGTTCGAAATTATTATTATTCTATTGGATAGTCCATTTATTGAGGAAAACTATAAGATATATATGACATTAAATTTTTTCAATAATCGATACAACGAATCGATTATGGCGGCTGTCGTGGCGCAGCGGCAGTAGGGTGTGACTATAACTCGACGGCTGTGGGTTCGATTCCCACTCGAAGTAGTGAAAAAATATTTCACTATATTTACGTTTATTTCCATTTCTTCGCTCTGGTGTCGAAGTATAGCGCGGGCTGAGTTCCGCCACTCAACACGCAATGCCTCCAGAATTCGGTGGAAAGTAGGGAACGGAGTGTCTTAACACTAGGTTCCCTCTACCTACCTTGCTGTGTACGGGATACAGCGTGATACAACGCGTAGTACCTAAATAAAACTCAATTTTTAGGTGTCGAGAAAAAGCGCGGCGTTAAGTTCCGCAACTCAACACGCAATGCCTCCAGAATTCGATGGAAAATGGAGTAGCTTAACACTAGGTTCCCTCTGCCTACCCTGCTGTGTGCGGGATAGAGCGTGAAACTAAAAAATAATCGTCAACACGTTCTCGTGATCACTGCATTGGTGAAATAACGAGAAAGTATGTAACGCTAGCGGCTAGGTAATCTGTTTTAGTTTACGCCCTATTTAGAAAATGACTTTATGGGGGTTCCAGCTCCATAACATAATTTGGTTAGCGAGCGAAGCGGGGGTTTACGCAAGTCCATGATATATTAACGTTCTCCACCTTACTACTTGCCTACCAAGTTATTACTTACTTGTGAAAACAATATTTTTAAATAATCTAATAGTTCTTCATTCTTCCAGACAGACACCAGAGCGAAGAAATAAAAAAATATTAAATATTTCTTTTTCTCGAATGGCAATCGAACCCACGACCTGTCGCGTTTGCCACACTCTTCTTCTGGACGAAGCGGGGTTCGCTTTCAATAAATGCACAACCTTGTCACACTACTACCATTTTCCCCTGAATTGGTTTTCGTGCGTCGAACCCAAAATCAAGCAAATTTAAATCCAGGTTTTTTATCTTTTGTATGGTAAGGGTTGCCTGGACCTGGTGCCTGTTGTGATAAGGCCGCCTTTACACAATTTTTCATTTATTTTATCTTGCATCTATTTTATCTATAAGTTGGTGTAATAAAGTATTAAATAATAAATAATAATAGTTTGCATTTTGTTATGAAGCATTTTTTTTTCATTTTAGGACCGGCGCTACACGCAATGTCTCGTCACTTAAACAGAAAGTGGGGAACGGAGTGTCTTAACACCCTGCAACCCTCTTTACCTCTATAGAAATAAGGGCATATTTATATAATAAAATAAAACAACAATATTTATTTACTGTTCACATTCAGTTTATTCTATAGTAAAGGAGTATACATTGTATCGTTATTACTATGTCTATTTAATGTGTTCAGAACTTCAAATATCTATTCATACTTAGTGCCACAGGAGACACAGTCTTTGGGGTAGTCAATCCCTCGAATGACCACATCTAACCTATTTTAATCAATTTTTATTATAAATTAAATTAGAATTACCAAAAATATTTTTTGGGCTGATTTTTTAAATAGCAATTATATGTCATTGTATTTTGTATATTGTACTTTAGTAAGGAGTTTTTCTTGTCATTTTATTTAAATACATATTTTCATTTCATTGTTGAATCATTCATAGCCGCCCTTTTACACCACATGTTATTATTATATGATTAATATTTATTATATTTAAGCTGAGTGATATGAAAGTAGTTGTGTTCTTCACAAAAATAATTCGTTTTAAACTAATTATTTTTACTTAAACTTAAATCGCCTTTAGGCAGCACAATATAAACAGTTGGTGAAAGCAACACTTCGTAAATCCACACATTTTATTTTACTAAACATTTATTATTGATCTACATATTATAGGAGAACTTTAATGTAACGCAAATTTAAATAAAAAAATTACTATTTTTGTGCATTATTGTTATTTTTTATCGCAATTTAAAAAAAAACGTCAAACATCTGTTCTTTTGTTATAATTTGAAACATAACAATTCAAATATATTTTTTACTAATATTAATATTTCGGCAAATTTTAAATAATAACATCAAGCATAATAACAACCATATGCACATAATGGTGTACCATAGCAGAATTTGGCTAATTAACCTACGTTACAAATAGCAGTATATATTATAGTTTAAAATGTAAACAACTGAAAAAATCTATATAACAACTGCTTGAGTATAAAAAAATATTTTGTTAAGCCATCACGTTGTACTCCCACTATAAGTGGGGGGGAAAAACCTTGCTTTTGCCAATCTTAAATATTTAATCTTAATAATTTAACACAAAATTTGTAATCTCCAATTATAAATTTTTGTACATAGATTTGTGATTTGTTCAACTGTCAGAGTCAAAGTTAGAGTTATAGTAGACAATTAACAAGAACCTATATGGCAGATGTAAAACTAAACCTGAACCTAAAACACCAATTAGAACAGTACAATTATTTAACAAAATAGAACATTTCGTAACGAAAATGAAAAAGTATAAATTATTTATATTATAAATTATAAAAAAAATATATATTATCATAAATTATTAAAAAAAATATATAAATTATTTATATTATAACTTATTAAAAAAAATATAAATTATACATAACGAATAATAACTTACTTTCTTAACACAAAAGTAAAAAATAATGTATTATGTACTTAATACGAAAAAAAAATATAGTCTGTAGGTAAAACATAAGAAGCTTACATTTGAAGCCTTCTCATACGCCGTTCCATTTTCTTGCGTTTCTTTTCCTCCACTTCGGAAGGATCAGCGGGAGGCGCTTGGAAGATCCATGGGGCAATGATATGCTTCCACAAAAGCCACAGCATACGAAGTGGCATCAAGATCAGTAAACCCCAGAAATAATTCGAGAAAAGAGCCAAAACGTGTGTTATTGACGCCAGGATGACGATATCCTTTATATGCCTGCAAGTAAATGTTGCTATAGATGCGATGTAAGGAAATAGTCAATTTCGTCGTGAATGGCTAAAATATGGCGTAATTGTTTGAATTGTGCATAATGTTTTATTTTTTCTACATTTTTATTCTGTAATACAAAGATATTATATTTAGAATTAATGAGACAATGGATGCGCAAGCGCATACCTAACTTTTTTTGAGCAAGTCTTTCAAAAGAAAGACAACTGAATTTATTTTTTATATGTTTTGATTGCATTAAAAAAAAGCTTATTAGATGCAAAAACATAACTGAAAACTACAGTCGACAAACTATCATTTCGCATTAGCTTACTATTATTCTTTCACCTTAAAACTTTTCAAAAATTGCAATTCAAAGCGAAACTAATAAGTTAAAACCAATAGGAACAAAAAAAAGTTCCTTCGCAGACTCGTTTTACATCAATATTTTTTTTTTCTTTTCTTAGTGTATATTTGCAATCAGTCTTGTGACTATGACCGAATCTGTTCTGTGATGCTGTCGTGCCGAGTGGCATCCCATCGGATGCATCAACTCATATGCTGCCCAAAGCTAATGGCGGGCTTCTAGCTCTAGGATATGGTGTCGCTTTAATCGTTTCACATAATGGTTGATGGTGAGTTGGTGAGCAAGTTCATCGGGGTGTTTGTTGTTTAGCTGCCAGGCTCCGAATTTCCTCCTTAATTATTCTCATCCCGAGGTGCTCATGGATTTCATTATTGGTTATATACCAAGGTGCTATTGCAATTGTTCTTAGGATCTTGTTCTATTGGCGCTGGATTATATTTAGGTTGGTGTCGCTTGCACTGCTCCATAGTTGCAGGCCATATGTCAAGATGAGCTTTAGGATGACTTTGTAGATAAGGTTTTATGAATAAAAAATTTTCATATTATTTTAGAGAAACAAAATGAAAATTCATCACTCACAAAAGCCAGTAAGCGAGTACATAAAAAAGAATATCTATAGTAGGTGAAAGATAAAACAAAAAAATTAAACCACTTACTCGCCCATTCCCCCTTCCATGTTCAAGTCCAAGCCAGGATCAATAAGAAGGCTGTTATCAGCATATTGGGGTCTACTGATATAACACATTAATTGGTAACAACCAAAGTATATGACTATCACAAGGAAATTCATGAACTAGAATAAAAAAAATACTCATTAAAGTACAGTCTGTCAGAAAATCTTATAAAAAGGGCTGAAGTATAAGCACACAATTAAACTTCATTTAAACAATGAAACAATTCAATTAAACAATATTTTCATTTCCTCACTTTGATAACAAGGTAAAGTGCAGCAATGAGTTTGGTGATACAATACAATTAACAACTACAATTTTTGTGGAAGTAAAAAAATAAATAACCATATATTATTTAAAAAAAACTTACTGTAGATCCATAGCAAATACTCTCAAAGTAAAAGCATATAGAGACAAAGTTATAAAGGAGGGTTGCCGCTAAAGACATGTTCCTGTAGAAATACACAGTAGCTGTGTTTTCTGTCAAAATTTGTTTCGCACCCTTAGTAGGGGTCTTTCCTTTATGTTGCTGAAATTAAAAGGCAAAATTACTAAACTATTATGAGGCCAGTTATGGCACGGAAGCACAAGTGTGTGACTGTAAACAAGACTGGTTGTGGGTTCAATCTCCACTTGAGTAATAATAATATTAATAATAAGCCTGCAGGACAGGTTGTGGCGAGCTGTTGGGGAGTGGCAACCCCATGCAGCTGAGTCTTCCAGAAAAGGAATTGTAATCTATCCCCCGCTTCTGGCTTGCCTTTATTGGCCGGCAGAATGGGGTGCAAGAGCTATATGCTTGAAAGGGTGCAAGTGCTCTATCTGCGTAAAAACAGCACTAGGTCGTCAGCAAATCTGAGATGAGTTGAATTTGAACCATCAATGTTTAGGCCAAAGTCACATTTTCTAACACTGCGGAGAAGAGTTTTGGACACAAAGGATCCCCTTGTCTGACTCTTCTTTCTATAGAGAATTCTTTTCCTAGTGTTTCCAACCGAATTCTGGCCTGGCTATTGACATAGATGTTCTTAATTATGTTAGTATAGATAATTGGAATTCCTTGTTTTTCTAATGTGTCCCATATGTGTTAGTGGTTCAGACTGTCGAAGGCTTTGGTGTAGTCTACAAAGGCTATATACACCATTTTATTATACTCATTGTATTTGTTCAGTATTTGTTCAACTGTGTGTATATGGTCAATGGTCGAGTAGCCTTTTCTGAATCCAGCTTGCTCCACTGGCTGCTGCTCATCTAGCATTGGGCTCATTCTGTCCAACATGATCTTTGCTAGTATTTTGTATACATTTGACATGAGACTTATTGGATTCAATATTCTCTTTATCACCTTTTTTTATGTATAAGAATAATATGAGACTTTGTCCATTGAGTAGGGATGTTGCCGCTTGACAGGATATTGTTAAAAATGTTTGTTAGGATGGGAGTTAGTTTTCACAATGATCCTTTCATCAGTTCGTTAGTGATCTTGTCTGGACATGGTGATTTCTCCATTTTCTGGCCTTTGATTGCTTTTTCTACCTCACATGGTAGTATTTCAGGTACGGCTTCTTATATTGTTTAAGGAGTTATGTGAGTGTGTAAGTTGCTAGTACAATATTCTTTATTTGGTTCCTGGTTTGCATAGACCTGAGTATAGAAACTGGTGGCTAAATCATTTATGTTTTTCCATTGAGTGACTATCTTTTCTTTTTGCTTTAGTTTTGGGATCCACTGTTTCCCTGCTCCCTGTAGTTCTTTCAGTGTTTGTTTGACAGCGCCTCTTTTTTGTATGTGATGTTCTAGGGTTTGTAATCTTTTGATTTTTCGATCTTTTCTGATGCTTTCTCTAATACTCTTGCTGATTTCAGCTATTAGTTTGACATTTTCTCTATTTATTTCTTGTGAAATATACTTCTTCCTTTTGTTAATGAGTTACAATATATGGTCATTTAATTTGTATTTCTGAGTTTTCAGTGTTGTGTTTTCACCTTTTCACCTTTTTTCCTAATGTTTACAATTTATCGATCTCTCCATATTCAAGTATTCACTTAGAGTCGAAGTCACAAGAACAGTCACACGAAGTGGAAAATGAAGACCATGAAGATTTCAAGTACTCATGGTTTTCATTTTCCATTTCGGGTAGGCCGTGTAATATTACGTTGTTTCTCTTACTATTTACTTCGAGATTTTGTATCTTCTTATTTAACTTGTCTACTTCATCTTTCAATTTCTCGTTTTCTTCTATTATGGGCTGGAGCTTTTCCTCTACCTTTTGCAACACAGCTGTCGTGACATTTTCGGTTATAGTTTTCGTTTGAATGTTTAATTGCTTAGTCATCTTTGACAGAAGCAGCATCATCTCAGGTGACAACTCGGTAGTCACCGCAGTAAACGACACCGGAACCGGAAGTTTCACTTGAGTAAATGAAATATTAAATATTTTCATTTCTTTGCTCTGGTGTCATATCAAAGCATTGTATTGAGTTCCACCATCCTCAACACGCAATATATCCAGAATTCGGCAGAAAATGAGGAAAGGAGTGTCTTAACACTGGGTCCTTCTGCCTGTCCTGCTGTGTGCAGGGTACAGGATGAAGTAGATTATGTTTTAAAAATTACGTTTTAATTATACAAGAATTTTTATTAAGTACCTAATTCATGTTTTTTTTTCTCTTACCGGTGCCATTCTGTAGTTTTTTCCTCGCTTGCTTACCACGCCGAGTAGCAGCTTGGCGCCTTTGATGTACTCCCTGCTTTTAAAAAAACTAGGATCACTCCTAGTTTTAGGGCACACTTTCGTCCTAAAAAAATATAGTTGTTAGCTAATGTTTGTTAGTAATTCAGTGTGTTCTATGTTTGCCACTTCCAAAATTTAAACTATTTGTAAAAAAAGTTCTAACAAGTAAAGCTTATTACACTGTACACAAATATTTAGAGGATAAACATGTATGGAATTAATATCTATTGAATGTAATGCAGGATAGCTGCCAGCCATAACAGTCTATTTGAATAAAGAATATTTTGAATTTGAATTGTATATTTTTTATATCAAGATACAAAAAGTTAAAAAATAAAAAAATTCATTTTATAGATATTCTATGACAATTATACTTACAACAATCTTTTTATGTTCTTTAGTGAAATGTTTTGAACCAAACTTTCAGTTCGTTATTTAAATAAAAACTACATGCCCTAACAGGGACCAAGTGCATGGATTAAAATATCCACAGTTTATAAGCTATCTAACTGATAATGTGGTAAAAAATATAAATAAAGTTTATTTGACAATCTATATTTTTTAAATATTGCTTTTCTAAAATAAATGTAGCTACAAAACTATCAACGAACTCAAAAATATATTGTATACACAAATGCTGCAAAAATCAACATACTATGATAAATAACCAATTATATTTAAAACAAAACACCAAATATGAAAGAAATGGTAAAAGTGCAAAACGGGATAGGGTTACATACATTGGAATAATACATAATTCCTATCCTAAACTACTTTTCGATATATTTCATAAAAACAACCAAGAAATACTTACCTAACGCACAGATAAAGTATTCAATGCCTATACAGGTCGGGTCAGGTTTTTTTTATATAGTTTTAATAACTGAAAGTGCCGCTTAGGGACACTAAATATGAAAGGGAAGCTCGCATTTATAATTACTTACTAGCCTGGTCTAGAATCAAGACCAAAGCAAAAATGTTCAAATTGACAACTGCCCAGTCTATCCTATGTTGCGTCACGACAATTACTGAAAAGTCATTCATCTATGTGGCAAACGTTTAGTAATTTTTAAATGGTTTTAAAAATAAGAATATTGATAATTACATATTTATCTCAAATATTGCTAACTAAATATTAAAAATGATATTTTGTTACGTTATTTTATGCAGATAAGCATCTTTAAAAAATATTTCATGGATGTTACACGCTTTCGCAATACAATGTACTAGTTCAATAAAATAAATTAAGGAGAAATTAAAATGTAATAGTGAATATTAATAATATAAATACTTTTTAAGTCAATATGTTGATAAACAATCAACAGAAGTAAGAAAATAAAAAAATATATAATATGCACATATAATTTTTGTATAACAGAATATAAATCTTTTATTTATACTTAAATATTCAATACAAAATATACTTATGAAATTCAATATCAAAATCATGTAATTTTACATAAAGCTATAAAGATAAATTTAAATACCATTACACTACTATTTACATTAAAAGATTATATTAGCAAAAAATAATGACATATAGATTATAGATTTAAAATAAATAATCTTTAACTATTAAATAATCTTTAATTCGTGGTATAATTATTTTTTACAGATATTAAAATATATACAGTAACTATATTTATGATATTTCTACGTCATCGTCAGGTCATAGACGATTTATAAAGCGAGAGTGTAGAACAAATTTTACTTTTACAGTAGAATATTTTGCTCTCGCAACTCGGAAATTGCTGAACTACCGAGTGAGAGAGCAATTTCGTTTAGTTTTATTGATTTTGAATGAATTAGTCTGTGAAATGCAAAACTGAGTGAAAAATCGTAAAGTAACTGCAAATTACATTTTAGCAAAATCTGAATTGCAATCTTCGTGAAAATATGAAATTTGCCGGAGATCTTGTGTACAAACCTTGACCCTCAAATAAGAAACTTTTTAGCTAAAAACTTTTGGTAGGTACTGTCGTTACGAGATATTTAGTACAATTATTAAGTTTTCTTAAAAATGTGCACTATTTAAAATAATTCAGTACAGTGGCTTAAGGTATAAATAGTTATGGGCAAATTGTTTGTTATTATAACTTTCTAACCCTAATTCAAACGTGTCACTAATATTCTAATTAGAAAAGCAAAGCGAAATGGAATGCAAAAAATATTGCACTGGTTTTTTTGGCGGCGATTGAGCTTAGCTTTATTTCTGTGCTAATTTTGATAGACCTTTAGTAAATGTCGGCGCTAACTAACATACAAATTGGGTAGGGAATCAGCATTTTGTCAACTAAAACAAAATATACACATTAAATTAATCTTTGTGTTATATATTTTATGAATACAATGTATATTGTAAATTTAATTATTCGTTTTTTATTTATCTTTTTTATTTGCAAGGCAAATGTGTAATTTATGTGTACTGGCTATTGTGATTGTGTATTATATTATTTTTTTTATATTGTTTTTTATAAGATATATTTCTTCATTTCTTGTAACTTATAGACATTTAATATGTAAATAATACTAATATTTTTTGAGTTAAGTTGATAAATAATGGCACCCTAGTGGCACAGCAACTGACTGTTGACACAATATATGTGGATTCAGTTTCCCTTTTGGTAATAAATTATTTGCATTTGATCACTCTCATAACAAGATAAAACAGTAATGACTTGAAATTTGGATGATGCCTGGGAAATGGAGTATTCTAATACTAGGCTTCCTCTATCTTCCCTACTATATATGGAATATAATATGAAAAAAAAATATTATTTACATTATTTAATATTTTTGGTATCACTTTAATTTCAATTGACATTTTCTTTATTTTAGATATATAATATAAATGATACAAGAATTTTACGATAGTTCAGATGATGATGAAATGGAAAGTCAGTATCAAATAGACCCGGAATGCTCAGTGCTCACTTGGCCAGACCGAGACATGCATAACCGGTGCTGTGGTGGCAAAGCTTGGTGCATTAAGGTAACTCATTATATTTTCCTGTCATTATAGCATAAAAAATTTGCCAACTGTAGGTGTTTTATTCATCATTATATTTGAACACACCCTTGTCTATTATGGCACTGGCAGCATCAAACTAATTATAATGATTGAATTTTCATTTCCCTGTTCTAGTAATAGACAGTAAAAAAAATAGAGAATGTCTTGAAACTTGAAAATACAATAATGATCTTGAAAGTAGATTAGGAACTATTTCACATTTTATTATTTTTTCTTTAAACTATTTTTAAAATTACGTCAGAAATATCATAGGCATCTTTTTAAAGACATTGTATATTAAGAAAAAATTCAACATATGATTGCTTTTTCTATTAAGAAACAGTTTTATACCTATTATTTCGATTACCGTGACTAGTTTTTAATACATTTTGATATGTAACAACTACCATATATACATGTAACGGTTGAGTTGCACGATTTTTATTTGCATAACTAGGCACTAGAGTTGAATTGCAGTCGACATGTGATTTAGTTATTATTTTAACATAGTGAGAATATAGTGTTTTATAAGTATTTTTGTAAAATATAATATAAAAAATAAGAAAATTTATAACAGATTATATTGGTTAAGTAATAATTGGTAATATAAAAGATTATTAGGGTGGATAGGATGGAAAACTACTGAATGAATTGAGATGAAACTATATTAATATAGTTTATACATCAGAATACCACATAAGCTACAATTTATATGAAGGTTTTTTTGTTTTGGTTATCATATAGCATTTACAGACTGGTTGTGGGTTCGATTCCCACTTGAGGAGATGTAATATTTATTTAAATTTGTTTCCATTTCCTCGCTCTGGTGTGGAGGCGGTTTTGAGTTCTGCCACTTAACACGCAATCCCTCCAGAATTCGGCAGACAGTGTTTCTACCTATACTGCTGTGTGCGGGACACAGCGTGAAGCTGATTTATTAATTGAATGTTGTGAATAATTTAAAGATTTTTTTCCAGGATATTTGTGGTATAATATGCGCAGTGTTGACATGGCTACTGATCCTATATGCAGAGTTTGTGGTAATGATGGTGATGCTGGTGCCTGGCCTGACCAATTACCCAGTGTACAGTTATATAAACATAATGATATTCCAAGTGCTGGCGTTCCTGGCTTTCGCATCCCATTTGAGAACTATGTTTACGGATCCTGTGAGTACATTGTTTTGTCACTTCTTTTCGTTTTTAACCGATTTTAAAAATAAAGGAGGTTCTCATTTTGACCTCGATGTATGTATGTATGCACGGTTACTTGCAATTATCTCGAATTCGGGTGAACCGATATTGATGCGGTTATCGAAAAAGTATTTCTTACACTTAGGGGAAGGTTTTGGTATTTGGTTATATAAATGACGTCAAAGAATGTTTTTAACTATTGATAAAATCTTTTATTTTTTTAGTAAATTATGTAAATTACACATTATGATAATAACGCCTTTGTAACATTAGTAATAAACGTAACGTAATTGCAATAAACGTGAGTTAAGGTTGTGGGTTCAAATCCGATTCAATTGTTTCGTTTCACCAAAAACCATATCCATTATTCGTTATTAGCTTATATTCATTTACCAACAAATGATTTTTATTTATTTTGTTATTATTACGATTTAAATAAAATACAGGGTGCAGTACCAAAAGGCAACGCGACAAAGGAAATGATAAAACAAATGAGTTTCCGCGAAGGTCAAGTAATATTTAAATGTACCAAATGCTGCAGCATCAAGCCCGAACGCGCCCACCACTGTTCCGTGTGCCAGCGGTGTATCAGGAAGATGGATCACCACTGTCCGTGGGTCAATAACTGTGTTGGGGAAAACAATCAGAAGTATTTTGTTTTGTTTACGGTGAGTTGTTTACGGTTTTGTTTTTGTAAGCATTGTTTGTGAAGAAATATACTATATTTTAAATTAAATTCTTAAAGATAAGGATCATTTTTGAAAACCCGGTGGTTTAAACATTTTACAGTAGTTCGTGGATGACCACGAGGGTAAACGAGATTATAGAGGAGTATAAAATACATTTTGTGACAAAACGTTGTGAGTTATTTTTTCAAAAAGCTTAAAAAAATCTTTAGACTTTTTTTTCTGCCTTGGATTCTTAAGAATCAAGGATCAAATTAATTACATGAGTCCCTCTTTCTAATAGCCGAAGCGTTATTTTATTATTATGGTCCCCGTGATTCCATTAAGAAATTTAGGTATATTGAAAATGCTTCTTAGATAATATGAGGTGTTGAAATTCGCTATCGTTATGGAAGACTTAGAGACGAGAGACGTAGAGACTTATTAAATGATTTTTTCTGTTATCCTTATTATTTTTCCACTCAACATGCAATACCTCCAGAATTCGGCGGAAAATTCGAAACGGACGTGTCTTAGTGGGAATGGAATGTCTTAACACTAGGTACCCAGGTTCTCTCTACCTACTCTACTACTACGGGATTCAGCTTAAAGCAAATATAATAAATAGATAAACAATACGGTTTTCAGTTTTACATAGCCGCCATATCGATCCACTCGCTGACTCTCTCCGCGTACCAGTTCGTGACGTGCATCAGGCACGAGTGGCGCGACTGCAGCACGTACTCTCCGCCAGCCACGGTGGTGCTTCTCCTGTTCCTGATAGCGGAGGCCTTGCTGTTTGCTATATTTACCGCCGTCATGCTAGGCACTCAGCTGCACGCTATTTGGAATGATGAGACGGTTTGTTTTTTATTTACTTGTGTTTATAGTTTCTTTTATACTTTATGTATTTGTGATTTTAATTCAGTCGTATTGTAGAGAAATATATTAAGATGATAATATTTATTAAAAAAACATAAAAATTTGCATGTTAATATTTTAAAAATGTCAAAAAGATGATTTGTTTTTGCCAGTTCTCTTTAATATAAAGATGTTTTTCATCTAACCTATGATAGAGTATATAGATTTCCTATAAATTGTAGTATTTGAATATTTTTGTTAAGAATAATACAACTAATATAGGTGCAGAATGCTCTTATTAAATTAATAATACTCAGAAAATATTTAATCAGGCCAGTTGTTCCGCAGGGGCATCGCACAAGTGTGTGTTGTGGTTTTGATCCCCACTCAATGAAATGAAATATTTATTCAAATTTATAATTTTTTTTTTTGCTTTGGTGTCGAGACAAAACGCGGCGATGAGTTCCGCCATTAAGACGCAATACCTCTATATTTCGGCGGAAAACGTGAACAGAGTGTCTTCACACTAGGTTACCTCGGCCTACCCTGCCGTGTGCGGGATACAGCGTGACGCTGAATTTCAAATATCTTTACTAATTATTTACAGGGCATAGAACAATTAAAGAAGGAACAAGCTCGATGGGTACGCAAATCGCGATGGAAGAGCATACAGTCAGTATTCGGTCGATTTTCCATACTATGGTTCTCACCTTTCACACAGCCGTCGCCTAAAACCAAACTGGAAAGTTATTTATATAGCGTCTAACAACATCGCTTTTGAGGTATTTTTTTTAATTTAATATCGATTTGAGTGAATTATTTAATTTCTATAATCGATGATTGTTTGTTATCTTATTGATTGTTTTAAATAATTGACGATTAATATCGATTTTCTCATCGAGTCGCTCGAACCTGCTATTACATTGTATGTATATTGAGATGTGTAATTTATTTTATTAGTTAACGATAAATATATTTACACTTGACTGATGCGGTTTTAGTAGAATTAGTTATAGACGTAGCTGGGAATGGAATATTATATGATTATATAAAATTATAGTATGTAATATAATGGAGGCCGTCGAGACGCAGTGGCACAGAGTGTGACTTTGAACGCGACGGTTGTGGGTTCGATTCTCACTCGAGTTATTTCCTCGCTCTGGTAGATCTCAACACGCAATGTCTTGAAATTGGGGGATGCGTGGAGAACAAAGTGTTTTAACGCTAAGTTACCTCTGCCTACCCGGCTATATGCGGGATATTGCGTGAACCTATAATATATAATATAACTAGCGGACGCGCGCAGGTTCGCTTGCGTAATTAGGGGTGAATTCTAATAAACCACGAAACATGTTTTCAATGAAATATTTTTAAGAGTCTAAATTTTAAATTTTATAAAAATCGGTGGCGATTTAAAGATTTTTGCATACAAACTTTCAACCCCTATTTGACCCCTTTAGAGTTAAAATTTTTCAAAATCCCTTCTTAGTGGATGTCCAGATTACGAAAGTAAACATCTGTCCAAATTTAACGTTTCTACGCACAGCGGTTACGGCTGTGCGTGCGTCTTACCTCAGTCAGTGAGGACAAGTCCTTTTATATGTATAGATAATACAATACATGTATAATAATTAATCGAATCTTATAATATAATACTCTACTGAATATTTCTTATATATCCCGCGGCATTTCAATACCGCCATTTGTTAGATGTTGTACCGAGTATATCGTAATATTTATAATTATTCGATTATAATGTTTATATTATAATAATCGATTGAATAAAATCAATGTTTGTAGTCGTTTTACTGAATTTGTAATTGTAAAAAACTGAAAGCTACGTCTATGTGTAGTTTAAGAACAAATCACTTGCATTTAATATTATGGATAATGTTCATATATGTAATTATATATTCGAAAAACTGATATATCCTTACAAACGCCTTAAAAATCTATGTGATTGATATTATGTATTAACAGAATTACTACAAAAGTAGGTATTTTTATTGGATTTTTAAAATTTTATATAAAAGAACGATAAAATATATTTATACATTTATTTTATTATGGCATAATTATTAAGTTCATCAAAAAATCATCTAAAATGTTTATTATATTATGTTTTAATATATAATTTATTAACTATCCATTATTAATTTTCCATATTTATATAAAAAAAATATTTATTTTTTGTAGGGTAAACGTGCCTACTTTTGTGGTATTTTTTGATTTATTAAAAAAGATAATACACGTGATTCTAACGGGCACACGATGCTGAGATATGCACTAGCACTCGGTATGTACGTATTATTAAATATCTACTGGTATATATCTATTATTATCTAAATATATTGAAAAATATTTAGAACTTTTGTCATTTTCTAAGAACTACTAATACTACATAAAAAATATATTTGATACGCATATATTACGGTCTTTCATAATAACTAAAAAAAAAATCTACAAAATTATTGATTTGGAGTTAATTGATTTATTTCTTATTTAAAACAAAATGATAATTTACTTATAATTTGATTAAATTTAGATATTCAGGCCATTTAAATTGGGACCAACATCTTGTTAACATTGAAACTCGTCATTGACCTCAATCTAATAATTACATACAGTGGGTAAAAAAGTATTTGCACACTCTAATTTTTTGAAGTTACATCTACAAAAAAACAGAATGCTTTTAGTTAATTATTGTATTTAATAGCTTAATCTATATATACTTCGAATTAGTTAAGAAAACTTCTCAGAAAATAGAAATGAGAAAATGAAAAGGTATAAACACATATTTTAAAGTCAAATAAGTATTTGTACACCAACCAGCTTGTACGTATTTTGTAAAAAAAATCAATAATAAATGAAAGAAAAGACACTTAATATTTTGCGTGCATTCCATTAGCATCAATGATGGCTTGCAATTTCCTTGGTATCGATTCCAATAATTTGGAAGTTGCTTAAATCGAGATTTGAGCCCATTTCTCCACCAAAGCACTCTTCAAATAATTTTTATTTAAAAAATTCATTTTCCTCAAATTTTAATCCAGCAGATGCCGTGAATTTTCAATTGGGTTTATGTCTGGCGTTTATGGCGAAGTTTTCAGCATTCTACGGACAATGTACATCACCCATTCCTTATGTTTTCATAGCTGTATACTTAGGATTACATTGTTCTACTGAAAGTACTATGTCTCACTTACGCTTAATTTTAATGCGCTGCAAGATAAAATATCGCGCAACACTTTACCATAATCTACTGCTTTCATTATTCCTTCGATAAAAGCCAAGTTTCCGACACCATTTGCTGTCATGCAGCCTCAAACCATCACAAGACCACCGCCGTGTTTGACTGTAATATGCACATGTTTCGCCTGCAGTTCAGTATTTGGCTTGCGCCACACAAATCTTTGTCTGTCCGATCCAAAAAGATAAAATTTGCTTTCGTCAGAAAAAAATAAAATTGTTCCAAAATTCTAAAGGGGTATTTACGTATTATTTCGCGAAAGATTTCCTTTTGCCATATTGGCCTCATTTATGAAAGAATTTTTTCTCGCTGTTCTGCTACGAAGACCAACGTTACCCAGTACGTTTCTTACAGTTTGGACACAGACAACCTTACCTGACTTGACGCGATGTCATTTAATAAGCTTTGAGCTTGTAAATGGTTTATTTTGCACCGATTGTACAATTTGTCGCCTTTCTTTCGTACTGAGCTTTTTTGGAAGAACGGACCTTGCCTTATTTTCAACACTATCCATTTCTGCTCGTTTTTTTGTAATATACTACACAGTCGAGTAATTTTACTTTAAATTTGACCCGATTTGGCGATAACTTCAAACCTCCATTACGGAGTAAAATAATTTCTTCACGCGTCGATAACGACAGTTCAAATTCTTTCGGCATGTTGGCTTCAAGATTTTTTTCTGAAGACTAAACAAATGTCTCGTTATTAGAATACGTTTCCGGATGTTCACATGTATACAAACGATGTTCATATTTTACCTAAAGTGACCAAATGTCGCGGGAATAACATTGTATCAATAGAATGGTTGGTGTGCAAATACTTATTTGACTTGAAGAAAAGGTGTTTTTACCATCTCATTTATTTACTTCTATTTTCTAAGAATTTTTAATAATCGATTCTAAATATATATAGATTAAGCTATTAAATACAATAATTAACTGAAATCATTCTGTGTTTTTCTAGGTGTAACTTTAAAAAAATTAGGTGTGCAACACTGTATATATTTTGCCGACGTACATTTTATGATAAGTTGAAAAAAAAAACAAAATTTACAAATAGTCTATCGTAATAAAAAATCGATTCATTAAAGAGTAAGAAATCAATTATGCCAGTAACTTAAGATTAAAAATATATCTATACTATAGAATAAAATGGACGTTCTAAATGGTTTAATAAATATTAACCCACTGTAATTCCCCACAAAAACTTAAGAAAATAAATTAGAATCTTATTTACATACTTCACTAATATTTTGTTATACGAAATGGCTTAATATATGTGTTTCAAATATGTTTTACTCTGAATAAAGTTCAAATCACAAAATAATTTAAGTATTTACATACATATGATAAATCGTAAGTGTACAGTGAAACTTAAAATTATTAGATGTCACAAATACGAAGATATCATTGATGCAGGATTGATGCATATATCGTATAGTAATTTTTAGTGTATTTTAGAATATTCGAAATTTGATCATACTATATTACATTTTAACAACTTGATCTATTATGTATTTATTAATTAATGGTTATGTTAAACGTAATAATCATACACTTTTTTAAATTATTTTATTTGTATTGAGCTTGCAATAGATTACTGATTTTAAAATCGTATATATTTCACAATATCACTATCATTTCTACGAATTAATTATCAAGCCAAATCGACGATCATGTTTTACACAAATATTTTTAAAAAATGTACACTAATTTTTTTGCTTATTTAAATAATTATAGTCAACATGCTAAGAATTTCCGCTTTCCAAAGATTTAATTTAAACGAATATTTAACAATATATGGCGACTTTTTCGTATATATTTTTTGCATACATGTATGTGTACACGTGCCTGCATCAATGCTAATAAATAAGGTTAATTTTAAACTAGAATCAAGTATATAATGCGATCTCTTTTATCCTCGTTTTTTAAAACATTTTGTTCCTCTTGTACGCTATTAATACTATGGAAGTAATTATTTTTTTACAATTATACGAAATGTTCGATGATTTCGTCATTTTATACCAAAATTGTCTAACATTAACGTTCCGTATAACGCTTTATACAAATCTAGATGCAAAGATATAAATATTTTTTTAATAATATTGCTTATATGTTTTAGCGTTTGCGATCTACCATTATCGATTTTTGTCCCGATTAATCGCTCTCGTACTAAATGTTATTGCGACTCGGACTATTAGTCTTTAAACATTTTCGTGACAATTCAATTTTGTAGTATCGAGTTCTTTATATATGTATATTAGATGTAGTAGTATATAAAGTAAATAAAAATTCCAAATAGAATTTAAAAAGATTCTTGTTTACGCTTTTACTTTTTACAAATGAAAAGTAAGAGTCCATCTTGTATAAGATCAACGGTCTAAGGTTAAATTAGTATTTGATATTAATTTATTTGTACGCACTTTTTATTTGCTTAGATTTAGTCTCGCACTTAGGTCTAGGTTTTAGGGCAAAGGAATTGAGTGAGGTCTTTATTAAGTTACTAATAATCAATATTGCTATAATTTGTATTATATATTATGTATTTTTTATTGCGATACTTAAATAAATATTTGGTGATTGTAGCTTAGTGTGTAATTTGTTTAGATTTTCACAATCTTAAGTTCTCGAATAAAATTGCTTTTGAAAGAATTTTTGGAATGTTTACAAAATTTTTGGAATGAGTACAACTTTTGGAAATAAATACAACATCTTTTATGTTGTGTGGAAACCAGTAAATATAAATATAATAGAAAACATTGAAATATTTGATTAGTCCATAAGCAATTTTATTCATCACGTCTCTATTCTATAAATTTAAAAAAAATAATTTTTTGGCAATGCGTTTCATATTTCAGAAGGACATAAAAAAATCATAAAACATGGCTACGTATTAGTGCTATAGTATGCGTGTATAGGAAATTACACATATCGATGAGATAAAATTGTAAAATACCCCTAATTTGAGACTTTACACTTTTATTCCTACTCTTATCTGATTATTATTACTGGATACATTTAAAAACAAATATCAAAATCTGGTAAAAATACTGTGTTTACCTTTAGAAGCGCTGGTTGACTAATGTTTACATCAGTACATTTTACTTGCTAAGTACCAAGTATTTAATGTCTTTAAAACTATATATTAGAAATAGCAAAGCTTATTTAATATTGTTGTTATTTCAATAGAAATAACTCAAAAATATGAACAGATTTTTAATGCAAATTTGCATAATAATTTTAAAAACCTATCGTATTTTTTAAATTTATTACTATCTATTATATATTTTTTCTTTATTATTTTAAAATATAAGGCAGGCGCGCCTAAAAAGGGTCAGTTTCAATAAAAGTGCGATTATTGAATAGTTTCTTTAAAATATCTTCTTAGAGCTACGCATAATATAAAAAACGTTTATAAAATTGGTGTAACATGTAGTTTTTTGCTCATTTAACATAAATAATATTGATTGTATTTGAAATATCTTAAATATCTTTATATTTTAGGTAAATTTAATATTGTTATCGAATCAGTAGAATGCAAACGCACCTTATGATACAAAGCTAGAATTGTGATTTTTTATATGAATCAAGTTAGATTTTACCAATTTTTTTCAAAATAAAAATAAAAAATACTATGTATTGCATAAAACGTTGATATATTTTATTTATTT
Organism: Heliconius numata; assembly: GCA_016802625.1. NCBI lineage: Eukaryota > Metazoa > Arthropoda > Insecta > Lepidoptera > Nymphalidae > Heliconius > Heliconius numata. The sequence goes on along the minus strand of JAEBDU010000003.1, from coordinate 693,361 downwards.
ATTCAGTTCAATTGCATTAGCTTTTATCTTACCGCATATATTTTTTATTTATTGCTATTTTTATTTACTTATTAAAAATTAAGTATTTGATTGGAAGTTAGCAATATGAATAATTTTATATAGATTTAAATTAAGCAATAATAGCGCTATTTTTTGCGTAATAATTGTTTATTATGGGCCTTTATATGTTAAATATGTCTGTTTTATATTTTAAGAATTGACATGAATATAATAATTGTATCGATTTATAGCAATATTGTGTGTATCGTGCATAATTCCACTACATTTATTGTTATTCGCGTGCTATAATATTTAAAAGTAATAATAGATATTGCTGGATATCTAATGTATATATGGCTTAAACTACAATTCCTATTGATTTTCTTATTGAAAAACAAAATTGCCCACGAAAGTATTTGGAATTTCTTTTATTTATGTGACTTATCTAAATTATGTGTTTTTTTAATATTGATTTTGACAAGCTAATCTAACAAGCTCGTTTACAAATCGTTGGTTAATTAGCGAATTTGTTAAATAGAAGTATTTTATGCTAAACAAAGTTACCTTGTTACTATTGTATTGTATTGTATTGTTTTTTACAAGTTGACCTTAGATATACAATTCTTACTGGCCTAAGAGCTGTTCCACATTCAATTGTTCGGGGCTTACCTTTATTTATTTTAGTGATTTTTGATAAAAAATGTTGTGAATAGTCGAGTGTGATGCAGCCTTTATAGGAGGAATGTTTTAGGACGTCAGAGCAGTAGTTACGAAGCCATAATTATAGTGCTTAATAATTAAATAAAAAAAATATTCTTACATTTTTATAAAATTTAAAATAATTATAATAATAATCGAAAAATATATTATGGAACTAACTTTTTCTGACTGTCATTTCTTAATATACGATAATATACTGGCCTCATTTCTACATAAATAATTCTTTTATTTCAATTTCGTCACTTCTGCTCTGTACGTCCGTCAGACTATTTCAAATAAGTATTATGTAAACTAAATCGATACAGTACGATCGACCAGTCGTGGCCGCCTTGAAATTAAACTTTCTGCATGTCTGCGCGGTGGTTACTCGGAAAGAAGATAATCAAAAGTAAGAAAAATCCTAAAATCTGATCACCCAACATTCAGGGCAGCCACAACTCCTCGACCGTACTGTAAATAGTTGTATTACAGTAGTTCTGGTACTCTGTAGAATAAGTACGTTCTTAATGGAAACACGTCACTGTTAATATTTATTATTAGGTTTAAAAAAAACTTCACTTCTAAGAAAAAAAATGATTAAAAACGATCATAAATCGATGTTCAGTTAACGCAATGTTAGATCTTAAGTAGAATTGGTCTGAGCAACAAATTATCTAGACATTTGTAAAATATTGGTAAGAAAATGTATATTTTATCTATTATACTATTTAATATAATATAATATAATTATTAATAATAAACTTTTTTGTTTCGTGGATGCTTACTTAAGCAAGAAATACATCAACTTGAAATTATAAATGTCTTTTATTTTATATCCTGCTAGTGTTACGCTCGCGGATTTGCTTGGGCTAAAGTAATATAGTGCATCTATTATACATTATTAAGTTAACCTGATAAAAATATGAACAGAAAGAATTTGAATATTAGTAGATTAGTCTTTTTAATTTATATTTAATAGTGAATAATAAATGATAAATATACAATATTTTTTATGTAAATAATGTTCCAACCAACACCCACGCCGTGATAAATCACACTCAAGTCTGAGATCGTTCTTGGGATGCCGTTTTCATTTATGAATGAAACCGTCATCTCAAGATCGATCTTAGATTGGAGAACGGTTTATAAATACGGGCCCAAACTATAGGTCTTTTCTTGGTCTTATTAGAAAAAATGCTACATTCGGCTTCAACACTCTAAATACAACGGCTTTTTAAATAGGTGTCTCTACGTCTATAAAATGGACCTAGAATCTAGATACATTTGTCACTTATAGGTTTCCTCCGCCAAGATATCTTCGACTCTTTACAAAATGCATTCTGTGATTCTTCAATTTCTCTCTTTCAATTCTTCATTATTATGGTGACGGCAACAAATATTTGGCATAATGGTGGTAATTACACATATAATTTATATATATATAAATTGAGAGAAATCTGAATAAAACATTTAAATGTTCCCGCTCCGAGAAGGTAAAGCAAGGCCGCGTTATATTCCGCGAATCTGAACATAGACGGCGTTGAAGGAAGTTAGATCACGCTATCGTTACGTTCATATTGTATTTATATAAATCGGCGATTTTTGTAAATTCGTTAACTCTGCCTACCCTTAATGTGGGGATTAAAATATACAATTTTTGATATACAGTCATCAATTTGATACACTGTATTATAAATAAATATAAAGGAATAGCGATCAGTAACAAATTTATTATATGTAAGTTTGGGGCTTTGGGGCTCTACTCTTGATAAGAGATACTTATTCATTATTATATTCTAATTTGTAACTAATCTGAGTTTTTAAGTTAATTAAAAGAGATCCTAATTAATAACTAATATGAGTTTTTTCTAATTCCTTATAAAGATTATAATTTTATTAAATATACTTAAATTAGGAATAGGATCTAAATTTTAACTATGATTCCGTGCGTGGTGTTAATGGTACTAGAAGTAGTTCTCTGTTCGAGTGACGCAAAGGGAAAGTGTTGCGTCGTCAGGCGGCCAGGCTGACGCGAGCCCCCGCCAAGGTGACCAAACGCCATTGCGCAAAATATATCTAAGCTCGCTTCATTTGTGTCGTCTACGGTCATGGTACGTAACGTTTTTGTCACTTATTAAAAAAAACCAAAATAAAAACATTTATCGATTCTTGTTCTAGATATTTGGGTTATTCTGCTTGTTGGTGCTAGTAGCGGCATCTGTGGGTCGGCCTTACGATCCAGAGGATGGGGAACTAAAGGAAGTGCTGCCATCTAGTGGGCAGTTCGAGGCGTTCTACCCGCGGACGCACGGCGTACCCAACGGCTCGTCCAGGCCTGCGCACGCGCACGGCAGCTTCTTCAAGCACCGCAACCCGGCGCTGGTCGACGTGAAGAACGCGGCGGCGTACGGGTTCAGATTTGACGGAATGAGGCGGTTCAATTTTGATGACGATGAAGAATAAATTGATTTGTGAATATATGATTTTTTGAATGGTTATTATGAGATTTTTTTTGTTCCTTTTTATCTGATATTGCATAGCGAAATTTTAATTGAGTTGCTTCTCTTATAAACAAGTAGTATATATTTAAATTAAAAGTAAACTTTTCTAAGAATATTTTGCAGTAATAATAATACAACATTATTTTTTATTTAAGAATAAAATCTAAATCGCCCATAGATTTAAAATAATATAATAAGAACAATCATTTGAGTGCTTTAAGCGAAGTTTTGTTTAATTTATAAAATGACATAATTCTATTTGTTCTATTGAGATACGAGATCACTGAGACTGAAAGGAAAGTGACGCACTGAACGTTATATTATGTAACTAGAGGACTCCCACATTTTTCCAGTTTTTATTATTAACTTACTTATATCGGCAATTTGTGGAATAAACAGAAAGATATTATAGATATTTGCTTTCCGCTTATTCGTATGCATTTTGTATTGGATGATGTTACTTTCTCTGTTAGGGAAACATCTTTACTAAATCTATACTTTTAACATCTTTTAAAGTGTTATTGCACACTTAAAAAAAAATATATTCAGAAAATGTATAAAAATTTGAACGTAGCGGAAGCCAAGCTCTGACCACTAAGCCATACGTTCTCATCAAGCTACGTCGATATTTTTATACGCTTCACGCTTGTTGCGTTGTTTGTGTGCGCGGCTAACAACATAAATAACGCGGCTTCAAATCCCGCTACGTAAATTTTTTTATACGTTTTTTAAGTAATTAAAACAGCGTAGCGCAGAACTAGAACTGCCATGTGTAATAATAAAACTTCCCATTTATGTCATAACAGACTAGTGATGATGAAATCATAATTAAAGACTAAGTATATTTTCATCATCAAATATTTCATTTCCTCGAGTGGGCATCGAACCCACAGTCGCTCGCGTTTACAGTCACATTTTGTTACCCTGCGCCACGACTGGCCTCAAATATTAAAATACATATAAATGTAAGTAAGATTTTAACAATAATTTTATTATTCACAGAGTGAGAACAATTCAAGAGGTCATAGATTCATTTTTACTTCAAGGATTCAGTTTTTTTAACTTCCAAATTTAGAATGACTTGATTACATGCATAATGCATATTGATACCCCGATGTCATCAGCGTTCTTGTACATAAGTTAAGTATTTTACATTTTCTATAACTTCCCGCTAACTTTGCTATAACACATAGCAAATTAATACAAGAAAATGTTAATAAACTAAACTTCTGTAAGCTATATAACCTATCGGCAGTTTGTAGTAAAATGGTTGCAATGGTTTCTTATTGTTATTCTAAAAAAATCATTTAACATACTGATAATAACATAACAATATCCCATACATTAGTTTTAAACTAACATATTATGTAAATAAATCAGCTTCACGCTGTATCCCGCCCACAGCAGAGTAGGCAAAAGGAACCTAGGAACCCACTTTCTGCCGAATTCTGGAGGCATTGCGTGTTGAGTGGCAGAACTCAACGTTGCGCTTTATATCGACACCAGAGCGAAGAAATGGAAATATAAACGTAAATAAATATTTCACTTCCTCGAGTGGGGATCGAACCCACAACCGTCGCGTTACACTCACACCCTTGCGCTGCTACGCCACAACGGCTTCTATGTTACATATTATGTTATTCAATAAATTCTAACAGCAAGCTACTAAACGTAAATGTAAATTCGGCCATTTATCTGAGTCTTTGATATTTTAATAGTTTTCCTATGTAAAGTGAGGAAACGACCTTACATATTGATTATTAGGTTGTTAGTCTTATTTGGACGATTAGGGCTAGGAATGTCGCTATAACTGTAAAAGGGATTCTTGGTGCCTCGACGGCTGGTTCTTTCTTATCGTGCGTGATACGAGCTCATCCGTTACTTTTGATAGCTGGTATATATCATAGAGTAGGACGTTAGTGGACATTATTTGTTATCTAGAAGTGTTCTCCAGGGCGGCAAGTTTAAGTGAATTCATGGAATAAAAGTCAATGGTGCATTTTTATGTTCTTCTTCGCTTTGTTTTTCTGGTGTTATGTTCTCTAAAGTGGTTGTAAAAGTCAACGTGGGGAACATGCTCTAATTTTGAATTCTGTGACAGTTAAGAATCCACACGATGCTTTTAGGTGTGTATTGACAAGATTTATCGATGGTAGTAAATTTACACCAATAAAATCTTTGTATTTGATTGAGTAAACCTATGTTTGTATTAATATGCATATAAAATAAATTTCTTAATACTTATAGTTGAACAAATAAAGACATGCCGAGGCCGAAGTGGCGCAGGGGCAAGGGTATGATCGTAACGCGAAGGGTTTCTATTCATACTCGAGGGAATTAATTATTATTTATGAATATTTTCACTTTTTCGCTCTAGCAACAAGGCAAGAGCTTGATGTTGAGTACCGCCACTCAACACGCAACGCCTCGAAAATTCGTCAGAAAGTGTTGAACGGAGTGTCTTAACTTAACACTAGGATTCCTTTGCCTACCCTGCCATATGCGGTATACAGCGGGAAGCTGATCAAAAAATATATACCTAAAAAAACGTGTAGGCTCAAAATACTTCCCATACAGTCGACGCGATCGAATTTCATTTTCAAGCTATCATGTCGGTGCGAGCGGAAACGATAGAAAAAACGTAATGTAGACCCCTCAGTAAAATATCAATCAGGGGCAATTAAGCGAGTACGGGACCGAAGAAACTTTTTGTACTTGCATTGTAAATGTTGACGGTGCACCCATTTAGGATTTCACGCGTCCGAGAAGTGCCGAGTCACGGATCCGCCGCGCCGGTGATATAGCCGTCGAGATTCGACACGACCGCGGGCACATCCTTCCCATGCCCCATGCCCCGTGCCCCATGCCCCATGCCCCGTGCCCCGTGCCCCATGCCCCATGCCCCACGCCACGCCACCCCAACACTTAGCCATCCTATAAAAAAGTGTGAAATTATCTTAAGTGGGCAGTCCAAAACTCCTTTTTAAATTCGGGCGAATAACGGTATGTTCTAAGTAAAGATAGGAGTGTAGATACGTTAATAAGATTATTATTATGGTTGGAGCCCGGCCCGGGGACCGTGGACCGGCTTTTGGGGACGGAATGTTACTGAATTCGTGTATAAAAAACGCGCGGTCCCCTGGGATCGGTCATTCCGCGGTCGGATCAGGTGCGAGCATCTTCGTTTCTATATCATTTTAGGGAACTAAATAATACTTACTTGCTGTGTCGGTCGAACTTGAGATAGTCTAGTTTATTTGTAATTGTACAGTGCAATGAACAAGTCTAGAAATATGTCGGTGAGTATCTATTTTTTTTTTTTAATTTTATATTCGTTGCGATTTTTTTATAACACTTGTGTACTAACCTTCTTTTGTAATAAACATTAAAATTAATTTAAAAATATTAATTAGTACCTTTAACTATAGAAATTCCTAAAAAACGAACGCTCCTAGACCTTTTGATCTGGACGTCTTACAACAAATCAATCTAATGTATAGAACAGCTATGGCTTATCGATCTATAATGTTTACATTTCCATTAACGATTGCCCATTGTAATTTGAAATTTCAATTTACATGGTGTTGAATAGAGCTGGAGAGGCAGCCTTTGTCCACCTCGTACCTCTATTGTGACAGGTGCCGACACCATAAGCACCAGAGGTTCTAACAAAATGTTTTTTCAGTACAATCAATAGATAAATACGATTCAAATTATCGATTGAAAGGATAAAGGATTGTGTTTAGGTTCCCTGTTTGGAATACAAAAGTGGGTTAGCTATGGTATTTATTTATTTAAGTCTACGAAGTAAATTGAGTTTAAAATTTGAATTTTAGTTTAAAATTGCTTTAATTACTATTTGCATAATTTTTTTTAATTGTTTTTTATATATTATATTTGCATAGAAATATACTTAAAACTATTTTAACTATTATATTTAAACTATTATATTTCTATTTTTATAGGTTTGTGAAAATTTGGTAAAAAACCTAATAATTTTAAATTAAATAAAAAAAAATAGAATTTCAGTATTATACACATTTACTAATCAATCAGTGCAGTTGCATTTAAACGAATTTAAAATTTTACTATATTTCAAAAACTTTTTTTGTTTTGTTATTATGAAATAAAACACATTTAATTTTAACGAGGCTATAATAGGCGTGATTTATATGTGTGTTTGTCTGTTGTATAATTACAGGAGGTTCCATTCATTTTAACATATGAGAAATCATTTATCACAAGGTGATTTAGTCCTATTTACATTAAACTCGGACCTCACCCTAAGGTGATGTGATGATACAAAAAGTGAAATATTTAATTACTTTTAAAGTCAGTTTAACTAAGCGTCTTCTAAGTATAGGAAATGTAAATGGTATATTCGTTAAGTAAACCTTATTCTTGTATTTTTTTTATAAACTGTTAAATTACAATTTTCAGTATTCAATCAATAGATAATATTTGTTGTATATAAAATTGTTTCTGCTTTTAGTTGACATTTAATATTATCATAAAAGTATAGCCGCGAGGCCGTCGTGGCACAGCGGCACAAAGGTGTGATTGTAACGCGATAGTTGTGGGTTCGATCCCCGCTCGACGAAGTGAAATATTTATTTACGTTTATATTTCCATTTCTTCGCTCTGGTGTCGAGGCAAAGCGCGGAGTATTCAACTCCGCGCTTTGCCTCGACTCCTGCTGCCACTCAACAAGAAATGCCTCCAGAATACGGCAGAAAGTGGAGCACGGAGTGTCTTAACACTAGGTTCCCTCTGCCTACCCTGCTGTGTGCAGGATACGGCGTGAACCTGATTTATAAATATAAATATTATAAATATAATCACTTATAAAAGTATAGCAACCTTTACTGCTTCAGTTATCTATTTCCCCCGTTCCTTGAGTATTTTCAGAAACCCCTTTTTCTCAGTGCTCACTGCTCTCGTAGGAGTGAGAGTGTAGACTCTTTAAGGTTATTTCCTACAATGTGTCCTCCATTGATTCAGTAAAGACTTCTTAAATGAAGTCTCACAGGTATTTACATTCGTATAGATATGTTAGTTTTTATTTATTTACTGTGTTATGTGTACCTACCTATATTTTATCTATAAATCTCTATATAAGTCACCTCAAGAAGATCTTCCTACTTAGATTTTTATTTTTATTTTTTCAAGATATTTTGTTCTAAGAATTGTTTATTTTACATCAACACAATTCATATAATTGCCAAGATGCATAAAATCCTATTGTATTTCATATAGCGTTCGAAATTACATATTACTTTTTAAGTATTTATATAGATAAAATATGTGCTTTTCCTCCAACTGCCCTTTCAAAACCGTAGGTACGTAAAATTGAATGTATATCTATATAAAGTTTCTAAGTATAGAGACCGTCCTGGCGGTACAACGTTCTATTGTTAACGCGACGGAAGCAGCTCCTGTGGAAACACGGAGGATAAAGTTACTCATTAAGAAATAAAAATAATATAGTATATTATTTAACTTATAGTAACTTTATAAGTTAAAAGCGCTTTCTTCGTTCCGGTAATAAGACGAACTCGGTGAATTCCGCCACTCTACATGCAAAGTTCCGAAGATAAAGAGAACTATTCAAGTTATTTAAGTATACGTAACAACGGTAATGTTAATTTTATTTTTACTTCATACAAAAGGATTGAGGGAAAAGAGGGGTGCGTAGCAGTTGACTTTTTGTGCAAAAGCACATATGTGCTTTGTTTGTGCAACGAAGAATATTAAATAGTTTGCCTTGCTTTAATCTGTCTGTTAATTATAAATATACATAAATATCTATTCTATTTAGAAATTGGCATATATGAAAAATGAAAGTCAAAAATACCATACGAGTGTGCTGAAAAATTAAAGATCGTCGTAATTATGACAATGACTCGCGTAGCTAGACTAGCTTAGAATTTTCAAAAGCGACACTGTTCTAAAATCTGAGTGGACAAGTATAAATAGAATTTAGGGAATTCAAAATACTCTTGAAGAAATTATGGTTAAAAATAAAAACAAAACAAATCAAATATTCAGCGGACGTACCTGTTGACAGCGCAGAGAGAGAGAGAGAGGTGTCATTTCTTAAGATAGGGATTAAACACTGCTTTTAGTGCAATAAGTGGGCACAGCTTATGATATTTAAAGAAAATTTAAAGAGCCTTATAAAAAACTATTTTTAAATGATTACAATATTTGTCTAATAATATTGGTCTTGTCTAATTTCAATATTGGTGGTCTAAGCCTTCATCTGAAGTAGCGCCTAACTAACTCCAATATTTACTGTTTTATGAACAAATGTTTTTAAAATAATCTAACATTAGCATTAAACATAAATAACTATAACTTATACGCACAATTTGAAATGGTTCTTATTGTAAAAAAGAACATTTCTATACAAATTAGCTCTAAATATATTATAATCCAATATATTAATATTCACATTGCCTATGTGGTAAAATATAAATAAGGAAGTACTGTACGTATAACACCGTCTATTTGTCCTAGTATTAACATGATTTGTTAAGCTATCTATAACCAGTAGTTCCAGAGATTAGGTTCAACCAAACAGACTTTTCTCCTTCATAATTTTACTATAGAAGTAAACATTCGTACTGGGGCGACTCTAGCTCGGCCTCAAGGGCCTCAACCCTCCCCCGCCCCCCACTTTCCCGTCGTAACAAGAAAGTTTTTTTATATTCCAACAAGCTATTTTATAAGTAGGTATAGCTTATAGTATGGTATTAGCCTTAGCCTTTCTTCTTGTGACGGCAGAAAAACACTCATTGTTTTTATGCCTGTAGCGAAACGTTTAAATACATGAAATAAGGTTTATTTCGAGTTGAAACAAAATGTACGAAAAAGGAGCCGCCTGGCCGCTGGCATCTTCTGTCCTCTTCTCGTCTTCCTGCATTGTTGTACCATGATGGTCCAAGACGATGCACCCATGTGCATTGTACACCCTGCACTATAGGATAAGCGGCCCTTGCATGGGCTGGGATACTGCATGGAATTAAAAGCGAAAAATACAATGAAATGTTACTGTTACCGTTCACACATCATCATAATTAGTCAGTCATTTTCATTTTATCTTTTCTAACCTTCACGAAGTATTCCACATTTAAAAAGGTAGGCGGAGGGAACCATTTTCATTCCCATTAAGACACTTCCGCTCCCCCCAGTGCCCCGAATTCTTGAGATATTGTTTGTTGAGGTGCGGAACTCAACGCCGTATTTGACCTCGTCATCAGGCCGGCCTCAAAAAACTTTGTTCTGTAGCCTATTTAACTTATAAGATATTATAAAACAGCTTAATTTATTCAAAACTACATATTTGTAAATAAAAAAGGTGTTTAGCATTAAAAAATACGGCAAATATGTACATACGAGTTACACATTCGTACATAAATGATTTACTAAAAAAAATCTAACGATATGGTCAATATCATATTATTAATATGTTGCAACTATTAATAAGCAATAGTTTTTAATAATTATATATATGTATGAATTATTATTGCAGGCACTGTATTTCATTTAATTTTTTTTTTGCATAGCGATGTTTTTACCTTATTGGTCTGTTGTTGTTTTAAAATACATCTTAACTTTGTTCTTTTTGACTTTTATTACAGGTGTGCCTTCTTCTATGTTTGGCGCTTATAGCCTCAGGCGAGGCGTTCTTCCTGAAATGGGGCTCAGATTCTGGGTGGGTAAAATGGAAAAGGAATTAATTATGTACTTATTATTAGGATATTTTAAGTATTTACACTTTATTATTTTAACTTGCACCAAGTATTATGCTCTTGCGAAATGATTTTGATATTGCTGGCGTGATTGCGAAATTACAGAATATATTGTCCAAAAATCCGAAGAAGTCGACGTACCCCCAGACGTCTGTAATAGTCCTAAATCTCCTATTCTTGTTACAGAAGCCAAACATCAGCAAAAACGTGGGCACAACCAATATCCCCATACCGATACCAGTACATGTACCCTCAATACGAATCAAGGAAAGTGTATCAGCCGTTCCAACACGAAGTTCAAATGCAGCAGAACTTGGCTCCTATACCCATCAGCGTGCCTGCTGGAGCCAGTTTAACGCCTGTGTCCCTCCAACATGTACAATTAGTCCCTTGTATGTGCCCAGTAGCCCCTGAGGAAGCAGAGAAGTTGCAGGAACAAGTGGGTCCAGGACCTTACGTGGCCCAAAGCTACCCCCAAAATTACGCAGTTCCACAGCAAATGACAGTCGTCGATACAACTAAAACCACAACCAAACAGTAAACACTTAATGTGTCTATATAACTCACTAATATACGAAGTTTGTGTAATAATTTATTTCATTTCTCTATTTATAATAATTATAATAAGACTGATAGAATAGGTAAACTTGTGTGTTTTTACAAATAAACTTATATTTAAATTATTTTGTGTGTGTGTTTTTTTATTATTGTTTTATATTCCAAATTACAATATTAAATTTTCTTACGTATTCATCAATTTCATAACGTAATAATTGGGATTCTATGCAAATTTCTTAAAACTATAAATATAAAATATTAATATTTATAAAATTATTAATATTTTCTTTTGTATTTATTATAATTACCCATACCATTGCCGAATGGGGTTAAATATATTAAATAATATAAATTATGGTAATTTAATTATGCAATATAATCTTGAGCTGACTCGAAGCCCAGCGTAAAATATTTGATATAAACAAAAAAAAATACAGTCGAATTGAAAACCTCCTTTTCTTACAGAAGTCGGTTAAAAAAAAAGTAGGCGAAGTACTCTATGTATTATCTTTGCCAACACCGTGAAATATCATAGAAGATGAAATATGAGATGCACGAATAACAAATAAAAAATAATAAAAATTTACAAAAAAAATATCTTTCAATATAAAAATTGAGGCCGTCGTAGCTCAGTAGTACAGTGTCCGACTGTTCGATTTATACTCGGGTTCTTGATTATGTATAATTTATATTTATTTTCCCGCTCTGATAGACGAAGGGCAGTATTGAGGGTCCCTCTAGGTTAAAACTAGATTCCATCTGCCTACCCTGCCTTGCGAAAAAGCACTAATGATTAAATTATTATTTACACTCAAATATACCACTCAATTCTTATGACCCTATTCTAAGCCATACGCAATTTAAAGCTAACAATGTACCAAATCAAAACATTTCTATTTTGTAAGGTAATTTTTTCTGCGCGTGCGCAGGCGGCCGCTCGAGTCGGGAAGTTGCGTCATCACTTTCATTGTGTTCTAGATATCAATCGAAATACGAATAGCATGTAATAGTGTTACTTATATGAAATAATGAAAGGCGATCTATTTTGAGTCTTTTTTTTGTTTTCAATTGTTTTCCTTCTAATTTTTAGTTTAAAATTTATTTTACTACTAGTGGACCCGAACGCGGTTATTTTCAGTTTTCAATAGAGAGATGCGTTAAGCAAGCTCATTTTGGGTGACGTTTTCTAACAACAAACTTTGCAAATCGTTGCTTAGCAACGGCCGCATAGCGACGGCTGTTATTAACATGGCGTATATCAAAAATATCATATTGGTGTATATCAAAAATATTACAAATATGAGAAAAAAAAGTATCCTATGTTCATCCCGAGATCCTCAAGTATCTCTATATGAGTATTTTATCACAATTAAATTAGCGGTTTGGCCCTGATTGCGTAAAAGACAGACAGACAGACAGAGTTACTTTCGAATTTATAATATAGGTATGGATAATTTGTATAGTAAAACTGAATACAGATAATACAAGTTATTGTTACAACAACTCTATTGATATTGTGTTATAATTGATACAAACATAAAGAAGTCTTAAATGATTTGACCGGAACCTATCTAAACTTCACAGGGCTCTAGCTCTATCTAGAACTCTGGGAAGATTTTATTGAAATGTGGTCTTGTATTCTGCAAAAGAATATTTTTAGTCGAGTTTTTGATTTTTCTATGCTTTATTCTTCATTATTCTAATATGATTTTTTAAAATACCTTTTACTTAAGAGCCTTGCTAGATTAGATTACAAACACCTGTTATGATATGTAAATTTGATATTAACTTTAAATTGTTTAACATAGTGTATACTAAAATATTAGTTAAAATAAAAATTAAACGTCCATATAGTATGTTCTTCTATTATTTTTTTAACAATATGGCATCTGAGGAATCAATTATACAATATTTTATTTATAATTATCATTGGAAACAATTATACATAGACATTAACTGATAAAGACAATAACCTCTTTGTGTCTCGCAGTGGGATAAAGGTCACTATCATTAGTCTAATAATAACTAACCAAATAACATGAAATTAAGTTTTATATAATATAATAATAAGGAAAATCAATAAATAATTATAATATATTTTTTAAATGAATTATAAAACAGTCGTGCGTAAACAAAATCAATTAAATTTTAGTGTTATAATTTGCTCAATTTCCCTAACGTTTGAATATCGATTATAATGAACGTTCAATTGGTTTATTGTATAAGCAGGCAATCAATATGTTGAATAATAAAAATTCTTTGTGTAACTCTACTTAGTACTTATACTAAATAAATAACTAACTAAATAAATATTAATTAG
>JAEBDU010000003.1:534186-654529 GCA_016802625.1 Heliconius numata | reverse complement strand
TATATAACGTCAAATGTTATCCTCAGGCTGCATCTTAAGTAATTTGTATCTCAGCAAGTCCAGTATATATAATTATGCGTGGATAATTCACTGCATTACATCTATCTACCTTCCTGCTTTCTAACGATAAGCCTCCTTATCGTATGATACTTTTATTATAGTAATATATTTACTATTTCCTTAATAATAACATTGTTTATATACAATGGCTTAGTGGAGAGGATTCTTAGCTTTTAACCAAAATTCTTGATACATTTCTTGATAACATTACATACTTAGTTCTTCTATTCATTTGTGAATAACGGAGCAATATCTCAAGCAATATCAATATTTTATCTATATATATATAATCGAAAGGTCAGTCACTCATCACGAAATCTCAGAAACTACATGTGCTAGAAATCTCAAATTTTGCATAGTAGTTACTTACACAGGACGTAGGTGCTCGCTAAGACGGGTATTTGTAATATTCGACTCTTAAGGGGTTGTTTTTGGGGTTGAAAGTTTGTATGAAACTTCGTTACTACAAATGCTAGGAGTCTCAAATTTTGCATGGACATCACTTATAGGACGTAGGTACCCATGGAGACAGAAATTAATAAAAAAGTAGTTCACGCAGGCGAAGCCGCGGGCGGGCCGCTAGTATATTATGTTAACACTTGTTTTACTAAGAAAACGAACAAAGACCTAAAGCTCTTCTAACGTTATTGTACACGTCTATATTTAATAGTTCCATTGGAATATCATTTTACTATAAGAATTTAATGTATTTATATGAACTTAGGCTCGGTGTCCCATTTTGATACGACAGCTTCAATATATGTTTTTCCGCTTCATGCTATATCTCACGCATCAGGGTAGGCAGAGGGGACTTGGGAAGCTAGTGTTGAGACACTCCGTTACCCTGCCTTCTGCCGAATTCTTGATGCATTGCGTGTAACGGAACTCAACGCGACGCTTTTGGTTATGATAGTCTATTTTTTTTAGTTTAACCGGTAAAATAATTCACTCCCCCAAATGAGCATCGAACCCACAACCGTCTACGACGGCTTCAATAGTATATATTATAATAAGGACAGGTGTAAAAGCAATAAAAAGAAAAGAATTAGGAAATTATTTAGTACATTGAAGTGTTGTCTATTCATAAATAATCTTTTTATAAAACAACAATTAATTAGTCACGCAAATTATTCCTTTTTATTATCCATATTTTATACAAAACTCAGTTACTGTTATTTTTTATTCTCATTGTAATTAATATAATTAGCTAATAAATTAATATTATTGGCATTACTTATTAATATTATCATTGCTTTTATAATTATAAAAGAAAAACAATTTATATAACGTCTTCTGTTTAAAGGATGGTAATTATTTATAGCTAGCTTTTACCCACAACTTCACTCTCGAGATCAAAGGCAATGAAAGTTAACTAAATGGCAGTGATTTAACAGGCCCATAGGCTTCCACGACAAATGGAATGCAAATCGAAAATATTGTTTCAATTCTAACCAGTAAGTGCTCACATAAGCACGTTTAAACAAACAAATTCTTCAGCTTTATAATATAAGTGTTGATATACTAATATTATACATAGATAGAGGCTAGTTGTAGTGGGTTACAAGCGTGAGACTGTAAATGCGACAGATTGTGGGTTCGATTCCCACTCGAGAAATTCTTCTCTCTAGTGTAGAGCGCGGCGTTGAGTTTCGCCACTCAACAAGCAGTGCTTCCAGAACTCAGCGAAATTCAACGAAAAGTGGGGAGCACAGACTTAACACTACTTATAAACTCCCTCTACCTATCCTGCTGCATGTGGAAACACCTGGGGCTGGAAAATAAAGCCTAATATTTACATTGGCTATATTTTCTAACGATTAACAATTAGGTCAGTTCAATGAGAATTTACAATATTCTTTATGATTTTGAAAAATATTTTCTATCCCAATCTATTCAAAAGATTTGGATAACTAAATCTAAGGGCAATAGATTGTATGAATGCATTTTTATAATATTTAACTGTAATATTTGCGTTATTAACTGCAATTAAAATTAACTGCAATTTAAAATTCTTGTCTAATTGATATTTTATTAAGGAAATCTCAATTATAAGTATTAAATGGTAATCTTGTATAACTCTGAATCTTATTTTTCGCTTGACAGGTTATAGCTAAACGTTTTTCCTTGCTTCGTTAACCATTTCCGCCGGATCCATCGGTGGTTATGTAATATTAATAGGAAATATCGAATATTGTATAACCATATACGAATGTTTAAGTATAATTTTCTATTGTTTTAAATTCAATACATTTTTCTTTTATACAAACATTTAGTGTTTATTATCATAAATGTATAATGTAATTATTTTTTTAAACCTGAAGGCCTTTGTCCTTGTTTTTCTTGTTTTATCTTAGAGTTGACGTAAAAACTAACAAGTATAATATTTTTTGTCTTTATTACATTTAAGAAGATATATAGGGGTAAAATAAGTATAACTCTACTTTCTGTGAGTTGGATAGCTAAAGACAGTGCCGAACTTAATATTTTACTTTTAATTTATAAATAAAGCAAGATCGAACCTGTAACCATCACGCTTACAGTTAGATATTACCCAACCACTGTAGTCTATAATTAGACCGTCAAGACACAGTGCGGCGTTGAGTTCCACGTGTTATCCCGCCTATGTGTGAATTCTGGTGGAAAAGCAACGGAGGGTTATAGTATAATATGCAGGATAAAGTTATAACTCACTGGTTACCCTTATTATTGGATACATTAAACATATTTTATATTTTAAAAGATAAACTAGAAGAATTTTATCCCCCATGGAATAAGATGTTAAACTGAGATAATTATTACAATATTTTACAAAATTCTATAGAGCCTTTCAGATTAAGACCACGTAAATACAGCTTAGTAGATGATCTATGTGAATGTGCCCATACGAATGTATACAGTATGTGTAAGTATGCACCCCAATTAATTTATAATTTCTTATTCACTAAATTACCATAAATAATGATTAAATAAAGCTGTAAACTATGATACCCGCCATGCGTGCCGGTTTCCTTTATACAAATACTTTATTGCTATTATTATATTGTAAGTGCCAGGGTTGCCAACATGCACAAATATTTATTTGTTGGTATATTATAAAGCTGAATTGGTTCGTTTGAATGTGCTCTCAGCAAATGCTGGTTAGCAAAAAAATTTTTAATTGGTAGTCCAAATATCATTTCATGGAAATATTATTTATCTCCATGAAATATTTTTATTGATAGGGAGAGGATATTTCCAACCAACCAACCAACGACCAAGGGAGATATTTTTGTTGTATCTATTCATCGAGAAGACGGGAGAGGATTTGTGATCCAAGTGTAGAGTCAAGAGGCTCATTAAAACACATATTATTATTATATTATATAATTAATAATCACCTCCACTGTCAGAACTCCCCCCCCCCCCCTTTACCATAATCATAAAATTGAAAAGTAAAACTTACATCATCACATTCCCTTTGCAAAATTATTAATTTAACGAATCTCTATATTCTGCTTTACAATTTCAAGAAAACACATGTTTTTCTTACGAACAAAATAAATAAACAATACATAATTAATTTATTATTTGTAACTTTTTGTCAACCCTGTGTACAGTGTAATGCGGATACGAGACGTCGCGTGAGTTGTTCTCAGTACTAATAGCGTCCATCTTTTTAACCCAAGCTCCTAATCAGCAGTCGACAGAAGGTATGATTTATTGTCGGCTACATCTCTCTCTGCTTTCTGTAATTTGTGTAATATTATATTGTTATTACGTATATATAAATATACTAGCGGCCCGCCCGCGGCTTCGCCTGCGTGAACTGCGTTATTATTAATTTTTGTCTTCATGAGTACCTACGTCCTATAAGTGATGTCCATGCAATATTTGAGACTTTTGACGTTTGTAGTAACGAAGTTTCATACAAACTTTCAACCCCCAAAACAACCCCTTAGTCGAATATTGCAAATTCCCATCTTAGCGAGCACCTACGTCCTATAAGTAACTCCTATGCAAAATTTGAGATTCCTAGCACTTGTAGTTTTTGAGATTTCGTGATGAGTGAGTGACCTTTCGATTTTATATATATAGATATATATTATTTGTATTATGGGTTACATTATAGTTGTTTAATGAATTCCTGTTAAAATAGTATTTTTAACATAAATTAAATAAATTGAGGGCAGTCTCGGTGTAGGGGCACAAGCGAGTGACAGTAAACACGACAGGTTGTGGGTTCGATTCACATTCGAAGAAATGAAACATTTAATGTTTTCGTTTCTTCAGAAATCGGCGGGCAGCATGCATGCAGGGTGTCTTAAGACTCGGCTACCTCTGCCTACTCTGCTACCTTTTGCATACAGCGTGAAGCAGAGAAAAGTATTATAAGTTTTTATTTGCCTGGCATATTATTTTTCTGTTTGCACTACAGAAGAATTTTAGAGAAACCTCACAATGACAATAAAAAATGCAATTACATTATTACAGGTATACATATACATACATGAAAGAAAAACATAAATCTTTTGGTAATGTCGTTCAGATGGCCATCTGACTAAGAGCGGCAATTGTGGATTTGATTCCCACTCGAAACAATGAATAATTTTCATTTCCTCGCTCTGTTAAGAGCTCTCCGCAAGACACGTTGTGGTGTTGAGGTCTACCAAGCTCAACAAGCAAAGTGTCTTAACACTAACTTTTCTCTACCTGGTCTTGGTCTTGTTCAAAAAAGATAAACATGTATTGTTCATGATTGGTAGCGATTACATAATATCAGTATAGTATTAGTATCGTGTCGACAGTACAATAAACTTTAATTTGTTTTTATTGGTATTGCTCATTCTACGAGTACGTATTAGTTTTGCTATAAAATATACTAAAAAATAACGTATTTTTTATCCATATTTTTATAAGATAAGTTATATTTTCTTTCCTTCTACGCTTTCTTTCCATAGTTTAGGGGGTAAGCATGATGAACCTACGAAATCTACTTCGTTATAAGAACATTCTGTGCTCTAATTGTAGCTAACTCTTGGGCAAAACAAAATTATGAATTATGTTCTACCCAACCAGAGAGATCTCTATTGTTCTTTAAAAATGTAAATAGCTTTTATATAGTTGCTAAATAAATACACCCAATACGTCAAAACATTTTTACCTTAAATATATTTTTAAAAAAATCAAGCGGTTGCTTATTACTAAAGTATTTTTTTAAAACAAATAATAAACATAGTTTTCCTTAAAAACATATTTACTTTCGTAAATTCAATTTTTAGGGGTTGCTTTGCGCTCAAGCCGCATTGTAATCTTTCAGGCGTGAAAATGAATGTTATAAATAAACACGCGCCTCGCGGCCTATATCATACGAGCCCGGACTCCTGTGTGGTTTTGTCTTTACAAAAGTAAAAAAACGTTAAATAATATAATAAAAGTGAAAAAAGTTTAATAATATTATAAATAAATTTGAAATTCGGCAATCGCCGAGCACCAGACGGCGATGGATTGGATGAAATTGGTCGGTATTTCTGGATATTTTTTGGTGTTTTCGTGTCAGTGTTTAGTGAAAATCTTAAAGGACTTTTCAGTGTTGAGAATAGTGAACGTGAAGTGTTTTTGCAGATAATTAGATTAGCTCTAATTTATCAGATTTAACTTTAAAAAATATTGTTGATTGAATGTACTTAATTATTAAAAAGAATAATTTAACTGTGATTTAATAAATGAAACTTGAATTTAATTAGTTAACTCATAGTTAATGAATTTAATTTAAAATCGCTTTTCCAAAAAAAATATTTTTTAATTATTTTTATGCAATAAATATTGAGTTAAACTATAAAAATTATAACAGTTGTTTTCATTTTTTACAGTTCACTCTTCTTGTAGCTGTTGCTTCCATCTCTGTAAAGGCAGATGGACCTAAGTAAGTGTATTTTTTATATTTACAGTTAATTCAAACTATTATCCTGAAAATAACAAATGTTTTGCGAAAACAGTGATTTGTCGATTTTTGCTTAGCGATTACAAGAACATATAAAGACACAGCGACATATAAATACAATTTAATATTTGCTAAGCGATTAGTTTTCTAAAATAGACGCTTTATAAAAATTTACATTTCAAAATATTCATTTGCAATATAAAAAATACGAAAGTGTAAGAAGAAATATGAATATTAACAAATATTTTTATTGAGAGTTATGTATATACAATCGTGTAAAGAATAAACAGGGCAGCGACGTCGCGGTGCTGAGAGGGAAAGCAACCCGAGTCACGCACGCCGCTGACTGCAGGCGGAACCACGAGAAACAAGCGAAACCTGCATGCGAAAGTCATTACCAACGTTACATATGATTTCCTTGACTTTTAATTAGTGATTAGTGTATTAATGAAAAAAAGAGACTATCATTCCTTTACTACTTTTATATTGTTACAGAAAAAAGATCCGCATACATCTACCACAGAAAGTGAAGCATATTCACCACCATAAGAAAATTTATATAACGAACCACCCAGCGCCTCAGTATGCCCCAGCGTACTTGCCGAGTGCGGAGGGCACAGTGGCTGTACCCACCAGCGTCGCGCTACCAGCGATGGCAAATATCCTGCCGCTTAACCCTGTAGATCTCTACGATGAAACCCCATCAAGACTGCCGACCATTGCTCCTGCAGCATCACAAATTTTACCATTATATCACGCGCGCGGTTACTATGGACCGACACCGTCTGACATAGAAGACACTGAAGATGAGGAATCTGAAAATGTAGACTTTGGAC
The DNA here is from genome assembly GCA_016802625.1 of Heliconius numata. Classification (NCBI taxonomy): domain Eukaryota; kingdom Metazoa; phylum Arthropoda; class Insecta; order Lepidoptera; family Nymphalidae; genus Heliconius; species Heliconius numata. The sequence continues at coordinate 647,713 of JAEBDU010000003.1, read as the reverse complement.
CACAGTCGTATCCTGCCCATCCTCCGCCTCACCAATCGAAGCGACTAAAAATTATTAAAGTGAATGAACCACCACGAAAAAAAGTAGTAAGAAAAGTAAAACCGAAACGAGTAGTATTACGCAATAAGCCACTGCCTGCGCCGAATGCGGATGGTGAACATCCTGTGTCAACCTTCCATGAACAGTTTTATTCGGATATTGATGGTTCCGGAACCATAAGAAAGATAAGAAAACCACCAAGGGTCGAGAAAATCGTAGATGGAGACACAGAACACATTCACACATACAGTGAAGAACACATACATAAAATGCTCTACGACTCTAAATTAAATGGAGTTGTTGGGATTGACCCTTACAACGGGTTGCCCGTTATATCTAACAATCAACACGTTATTCCTATCAAAGGTGCCCACCAATTATTAGCCGTGGCTTCGAGCCCATTTGCTGGGTTAGCAGCAGTTGGTGCAATAAATAATCCTGCCCACTTCCAATACGCCGAGTATAATCCGAGAGAAGTCACCCATGACCATGTTTTTCACGACCATGGCGAAATTCCTGCAGACGTAGAATTAAATAAAGAGGCCCTAGCGCTTCCTCCTAAAGTATCATATAATAGTCAAGGCTTAAGAATTCCCTCAAGCAACAGACCAAAAAGTAAAAATTATCATAAAAGCAAAAAAAACTTAAAGCCTTTAACAGGTGATTTTTCTTATTACGAAAGTATATATTCTCCCTCAATTGGACAAAGTAAAGTACACAGACCTTCCTTAACCATTCCAACATTTGATGCATCAGAGGAAGCAAACTACGAAGAATATAAAGCTGTTCCTGAATATGGGTACAAAGATAAGAAGCCCCGAAATGCTGGTAATTCATATTACAGTAAAAATGACTACAAAATACAGCCATCAAGTCCTCCAGCTCCGTTCTCGACATCATCAACAGTAGTACATAATTATAAACCAAAAAGGTATTCTGGGCCGTCCCCACCACATGCAGGTCTAACAAAATTGAGGGATCCTTTTGCTAATTTTAAAGACAGTTATGCTAATAATTTTGAATACGATACATATGCGTCCTCGTCCAATATGTATACTTCTGAAGATAAAAATGATGTTGAATATTCAAGCCGAGGTAAAAATGGTAAGAAAAAATCTATATCGACACAGAATATAAGTTTTGGCGGCAAAGACCACGTATCATTTGTAGATCACATGGAAGATGAAAGTTTCATTGACAGTATGGACGGGGACGGTCCCACGGCGCTAGAAAATATTGAACAGTATGATCAACAACAAAACAATGATATTGTTACACAGCCAACTTTTATGCTAAAAGAGAATACGCCTTCACATCAGTATTATTCTATGATGGCAGCCAAAGCTCTACATGGAGATCAAATGTCTGCTCCAGATGCATCAAACGATAATTTCCAATACGCGGACGCACCATCAGTATCAACGACCGGCCCTCCACCAGTACCATCTACTCCTAACTATTATAACCTACAAAGTTCAGAAAATCCAAATATGGACTTTTCCAAGTTCTCAGCTGACATCAAATTAAATAAAATATCAGAATCAGGAAATCGACATGCATTGAAAGATAGCCAGACAAGGACAAGTAGGACAAGGTTATTACAGAATCAAGAATCAACGCATTCGCATGCACAAGATAGCTTATTAGTCAAAGGAAAACTTAAATATGGTGATAAAATTTAGACTCTTTGGATAAATAAGTAAATTTTAAAAGTGAATTTGGTTGTATATAGTGACGTCAGAGTATAAGGTCCTACGAGGAATGCCGATAGTGATATGAAGATATACTCATAATCCTGTGTTAATTTAAATTATTTATAAATTATATTGTTTCCGTTTTAATGTAAATAGCGCAAAACGATATCAGGCATTTCGTGTGAACTTGTAGTTAATATTGTAAGGATTAAAATAAATATTAAATATGATTTTACTATTACTTATGCCAACATCAAGGTGATAATATAATTTTCATTATGGACTCCGAGCCTACCTATTTGTTTACAATTTATTTACTTTTGTTCAGTATTATTTGGAGCATAATCATTAAAAACCAGATCATACTCTAATTTTTTTACAGGAAATATTAATATAATTATAACTTAGTGCCTGGTGTGTTGGACTGTATACAGCGCCTACCAAAATAACATATATTAATTTTATATACATTTTTGCATAATTTTTATTTCAGGCGCTGTTTAAGAAGTTGCGTTATTTTGTAATAATACTAGCTGACCTGGGCGACTTCGCCCGCTTGAACTTTGCTTGAGCTTGACGAATATTTATTAAATATGTTTATGATGAAATTATTTCCAGTTTATGGAGTGAATTCTATGAAACCACGAAACGCGTGTTCAATTAAATATTTTTAGGAGTATGAATTTCAAATTTTATAAAAATCGGTGCCGATTTAAATCTTGTGTGAAAAATGTTTCATACAAACTTTCAAAATCTCTTCTTAGTAACTGTCCAATTTCACGTTTCTACCAGCGGTTATGGATGTGCGTGCGTCTTTCCTCAGTCAGTGAGAACATGTCCTTTTATATATATAGATAATTTACATTACTACGCTATAATATTTTTAAATATTTATATTAGAAAAAAATGTCCTTCTATGCATTTATAATGGGATTAAACAGGAAATTCAATGGGCGAGCTTTCTACCATGATTCATGGGAATCCGAACGACCGGAAGTGAAGGGCGATTGCACAACCGGATTAAGCACAGGCTGAGATAACTAAACTTACGTAAGTTCTTTTACACTTGACATTAAGCTTGTCTTAAAAGTGTTTTTATTGTCTTCGTTATAATAGATCCAGTAACAATAAGTGAATTAACTGAAAATTATTAATTTTTCCTCTATATTTTTTATATAGTCGTAATAACATCATATTTAATTAAAACTAAGGAAGAAGTTGTAGGAAGATATTTAACTATATAATAAGAAGGCTGAATATTTTAAACGCCACATTCTCACGATAGGTGGAGGTTCGTGGAGAATGGTTTTAATAATAAGATTCTCAAGATATTAGAAACTATATTTCAGTGTATTCTCACAAGCCGCAAAGGTCATCAAACATCAACTGTGATTCAACGTAGCGATAAAAACTTAACAATTTTATTCAAGTCGTAGTCTTAGTAATTTAAGTTGTTATCATTATAAAAAAATAATATAATTTTAATTATTCTAAAACATTTATATTTCTTGCTTTATTCCAAAGTCTAGTAATATTTTCATATCAATATAAAATAGTGTGAACTGGGTGGGGATTCTTTCGTTCCTTAAAATAAAGAAATAACTATTTGATGATAGTGAATTTTTATGTTTACTGTAATTTTGTTTACTGTAATCTACTTTCTTTTTGTAACTGAACAATCTGGATGAATATCTTAAGATTTTTTTAAATCTTTTTAAATAATAAATTCTTATTAAATATTTCATAATCATACAAATAGATAGAGAGGATGGTAAGTAAGACCCCGTTTAAAAATTTAAAAATAAGACACTGAAATTAAAACATATTCGGGGTCGAGGGCTAAGACAGAAAATCACTTTTTATATTATTAGGTCATAGAGACTATGTTCTAAATTTTCTTCCCAGGAATTGAGCTCACAACCATTGCTTACTTGCCTATCCGCGCATATAGCGTATCCCGCATATAGCAGGGTAGCCAGGGGGAACCTATTTCGTTCCGAAACTTTACGTGCCGATTGGCGGAACTCAACACTGTGCGTAGTATCAACATAGGTCAGTCATGGTTAAAGCACGAACTACAATATTTAAATCTCTTTTATCTATATATTACGTTGACATTGATTATTTATCAAATAATTGACTGCATTTCTAATATTAATTAATAAAATAATCGGAAGTAAGAATTAAAATATTTTATAAGTTTCCAAAACACATATAATATGTACGTTTTTACTACATAAATATTTTTATTTAACAAAGAAATAAGGGAAGTGAAACCGCAACCAACTCATTTACAATCAAACCACGCGTCGACTTCTTGAATACATTTTGAAAAAGTAAAAAAAAGACAATTTCTTACATTTCATGCCCCCATTGTTTACAAGACAGGTAATTGCTTTAAGCATAATGACCGCTTCCCACTTATCACTTTCACGTTGGTATTACATAAAACTTATTTTTTCCGTATTCACATCTGATAATACTTGTTACATAAAAAAAATGCTGAGAGTATTTTTTTTATAATTTATAAACACACTATATCCTGCAAATAGCAAGGTACGCTTAGGGAACCTGGGAATCTAGTGTCGCTACTGTGTTCTAATTAAGACACTTCTGTTACCCACTTTCCGCTGAATTCAGGAGGCATTGCATGATGAATAGCAGAACTTAAAGCCACGTATTTACCTCGTTACTAGAGCGAGCAATTGATAAATATTTCATAACCTCCAGTCAGAATCGAACCTACAACCCGTCTACAACGCTTAAAGTGATAAGCTTAAACTTTTAGGCTGCCCTGCGCTACGATTCGCCTTAATTTTAAATTATTAAAATTATTTATATCGTACAATCGTTTTTTATAATATTTTCTAAAATTATGAGTGTGTATATATGACTCATATCACTGGAAGAATGACGTAAAGGGCATGAGGACCTCCTGCAGGGCATGTAGGAACAATGACTGTGGACGTAAGATGTCGTCGTGGCGGCACAAAGGTGTGACTGTAACGCGACGGTTGTGGGTTCGATTCCCACTCGAGGAAGTGAAATATTTATTTACGTTTATATTTTCATTTCTTCGCTCTGGTGTCGAGGCAAAGCACGGCGTTGAGTTCTTCTGCCACTCAACACGCAATACCTCTAGATTTCGGCAGAAAGTGGTGAACGGATTGTCTTAACACTAGGTTCCCTCTGCCTACTACTGCCTCTGTCTGCTACTGTGCGCGGGATAGCGTGAAACCGATTTTTTCCATTTAAAAATGTTTTTAAATTGCTTTAAATATATATAATAAGGTAACACAATTGAGTTACAGAAAAATAGTTTAACGATATATTTATTATCTCTATTAAACTTATGCACAACTACTAAATATGTGAAATTACCAACTCAACAGAAAGTAGCACATGATACACAGATAAAAAACCACTACGGAAGTGAACACAATGGCGTAGGAAAAAAACTATAATTTTGTTGTTACTTTATAATTCATAATTAATTGTTCGAAAAATATAAGATTCTCTTCTTTTTATATGTAAATTAAATAGATATTTATAATTGCACAGAATATCTAATTTTTTAAACATTTGTATTAATGATCTGTGTGTATTAATTAGTTACACCCATAAAATTATTAAAACAAGGTAAAAGTTATGAGGTAACAAACATAAAAAAAAAGTACAGTCGAATTGATAACCTCCTTTTCTTACAGAAGTCGGTTAAAAAGAAACACACAATATTTAAATAACATTTATTATTAATAATAACATTATAACAATAACTTAAACCTACATAATTTAAGAGAGTTGTACTGTAATACTGGATCTCACCGTATTTCACCAGCGAACACTATGACTTAGTTGACAAATTATAACAAGTATAATCTTTAATTTTGATATCTATTATTTTCTTTTGTGATATGGACCGCCGCCGTGACCAGCGCCTAGCGCGTTTGTGTAACTATCACCAAAGCCGCTGCCATCACTACCGTGACCGATGCTGCCATGACCATGACCATGACCACCTAAGTCAGATAAACTGAAGCCCCCGTGGCCGCCATGACCTCCAGAACCAGAAATACTATAGCTATCGCCATGTCCTCCTCCATAACCCCCGAGGCCAGATCCATGTCCACCGCCAACACTATAGCTGTCTCCGCCGTGACCACCGCCGCCTCCTCCAAAAGACTGTACACTCACGACGGAGTAGCTGTCATGCCCACCTCCATGACCACCTCCAAAACCTCCTCCGAGTCCACCTCCGTGGCCTCCGTGGCCTCCACCACCGTAGCTACCAAGTCCACCTGACCCGTGGCTATCATGGCCAGAAAAACCAACACTGTAGCTGTCTTGGCCACCTCCAAATCCATGGCTTGATCCACCGCTACTGTGGTCATCATGGCCGCCGTGTCCGCCAAAACTGCTCCCGATGTCAAAACCTCCAGAACTGTGACCTCCACCGAAACCGCCTCCATAACCACCTCCATGGCCACCGCCGAAACCGCCTCCATGACCACCACCAAAACCGCCTCCATGACCACCGCCAAAACCTCCTCCATGACTGCCGTGGTCACCGCTGATGCTACCACCGTGACCACCACCATAGCCGCCTCCTCCGCTAATTTCGTCCAAGCCACCTCCATGTCCACCTCCGAGTCCAACTCCATGTCCTCCACCACTTCCTCCTCCGAAGCCAATTCCTCCATGACCTCCACCAAGGTCATAGCCTCCAAAATCACCTCCGTGGCCACCATCTATGTCTTGGCCTCCGTGACCACCTCCTAAATCAATACCATGACCACCATCACCTCCGTGACCACTGTCGTGACCTCCGCCATAGCCGCCTCCTATATCGTGTCCGCCCCCATATCCTCCTCCTGAATGATCACCACCGATGTCATGACCACCCCCAAATCCTCCCCCATGACCACCTCCAAAACTGCCCCCATGGCCACCTCCAAAGCCACCTCCAAATCCTCCTCCATATCCACCTCCACCTCCGCCTCCGCCATGACCACCACTGCCTTTAAGATGATCAGCAAATCCTCCATGCAAATGATCGGCTAGACCACTTCCATGACCACCATGGCCTCCATATCCTCCACCGCCTCCATGTCCGTGGTCATCGTGGTGTACTACAACTTCTTTCGAATGATGATCTTCAGGTATATGGACCCGAATATGAACACTGTAAAACATCAAAAATAATTAAAAATTTGAACTCTCGCATCGCATTGCGTCTTCATTGTCACTGCAAAAAGTTGACAAATGTCAAGTAAGTTGATATAACTATGGGAAACCTTGGCTACAATAGGTCGCAGAGCAGGGTCGGATGTGAAGGCAGTGAAAACGTAAGGGTGAAGACACAATGACTTTTCACAATTACCACAATAAGCCCGTGAGAAATCGTTAAATCAAGAAATTTCAATTAAATGCTTCGCTACAGGTGTTTTGCGGTTCCGGTAAACGTTCTCGCGTATAATGGTTAAATAAACGGTCTGAACCACAATTCAGGCCAGCCGTGGTGCAAGGGCAAGAAGTATGACTGTAAACGAGGCAGGTTGTGAGTTCGATTCCCATTCGAGGAATTAAAATATTTAATATTTTCATTTCTTCGTTCTGGTATCGCGGCAGCGTTGAGTTCATCCACTGAACACGCAATGCCTCCATGATTTGACAGAAAATGGGTAACGAAGTGTCTCAGCACTAGGTTCCCTCGCTACAAATAAGGAACCACAAATTGAAAATGAGAAATCAATTAAACACTTGTAAACGAAATGAAGGACATGAAAATACTAACTGTTCATGTCCAAAAGTCGCGGTGCAGATGCCAACGCTAGCCAGCAGAATACAGCTCAGCTGGAATACAATATATACATATAATATCTAGTTTTAAAAGCCATTTTTAGATATATAGTTAGTTATATAACAATCCTAGATAAGCTTGGTTAAGTTTAAGATGAAAACGAAAGTGGTACTTGAACCAGACGAATGTCTAGTTCACGAGTGTTCCGGGTGACGTAATCGAGGATATCAGTACTGCCGCGGCACGGAAGCTTATAGGATGTTGAACTTTCATTTTGAATACTATTATTAATTTAATTATTATAATAAACTTCTATTTCTAACACTAACAATTTTTTTATAAGGATGTTTATATTAATAACTATTATATATGAAAAAAAAGAGATAGCAAGACAGCTACTCACGGCAAAACGGTAAGCCATGGTGTGCAGCTCCTTCCAGCACCAAAGTAAACTCTTGTGGCTCCAGCGAAACACCAAGCCTTTTATAATCCAGTGAATGTGCACCCCTACTTCGCACGCGAAATGTGCTTACATGTTAAACTACTGTTTACATTATTAAATAACTACGATAATGAAATATACGTCTTCTCATAAATAAGTTAATATATTCATTGATTGATCTTAGTCATCGTTTATATGTATATTTTAATTAAAATTAATATTTGAAATAAGAGATAGTTGGCTAAAATTAAATTGGTTGATCTCTTAAATTCTTATGTTATTGTAGAGATATGAATAATACAATAAAAAAATATATTTAATTTCCTCGAGTGAGAATCGAACCCACGATCTGTCACGTTTACCGTCGCACGCTTGTGCCGCTTGTACGCCCTGCCACTATTGGCCTCATTTATAAACCAATTATAAAATAATTAAAAAATTAAATTAAATCAGCTTCACGCTGTATCCCGCACACAGGAGGGTAAGCAGAGGGAACCTAGTGTTAAGACACTCCGTTCCTCACTTTCTGCCGAATTCTGGAGGCATTGAGTGTTGCGTGGCAAAATTCAACACCGCGCTTTGCCTCGAAGCCAGAGCGAAGAAATGGAAATAAACGTAAATAAATATTTCACTACCCCGTATGAGGATCGAACCCACAACCGTCGCGTTGCAGTCATACCTTTGTACCCTCAAAATAAAAAACTAAACTAAAGTGAAATTATGCTAACATTAAGTAAAATATATTTTTAATTATAACATATCGTCGGGGATAGTGCAAATCCGCGTAACTAGCATTGGATAATTTCGCGTAACTGACATTTGTAGCTAAATCTCAATTTCACGGCCATTCGACGTAAGATCCCGATTGGCAGCCTCCTGTTTGATGGGATTTTTTTTTTCGACCAATATAAAGCTAGATTTCGCCTAAAAACAATACTGCGTATCTATAATCGACAATTAACAGTACCGCGTATGTCTTCAAGTGTCATTAGAAGTGTATTTTATAGTTTATTTTTGTTGTCAAACTCCGTCAAAACACATTAAAACAAGTAGAGCTTACTAAAGAAATCGCTGGCATGCTCGAAACGTCATAAATTAAGAACTGAACTGAACTGAACTAAAGAAATCGAAGCTTTATCTTGTTGCGACACAACCACTTTTAGATAGATAAATCTCTTTATTGCATACTTATAGAAAATAAAATATTTTACAAGTGAAATATAGACCAATATTAAAAACAGATAAAAATAAAAACACAACACAATAAAGACATTTAGCGCATAGAGGCAGTATGCAAAGGCGTCCTTATCACTACTAGTGATCTCTTACAGGTATAATTAAATAACAATAAGATTTATTTGTATCTATTCCTTTTTACTTTTCACTTTTAGTGCATTCTGCTTAGAAAGTCCTAAATTACTGTCTATTTTCTGAAATAACCAATGTTGCATCGGTCGCTTCAACATCAACATGCAATGTAGCAATAATGATTTGTTTCCTGAAAGAATCCTGGAACGTGAGGCTGCCATTGAGGCTGAAAAAAGATGCATGTGATCTATGTTGTTCATATAAAGCTGGCAAAATTACATAACAAATATATCAACAACATGTGTCACGTAAAGATTTAGCAAACGAGAAAAGACTTTAGACAAAGAGGCTGCAAAAATGGAAAGCTTCACGTAGTAACAGCCGATTTACAAGCTGTGAAATAATGTCCATTTTTGAAAGCTAGTGCATTGTATTTTAAAATGAAGTTAATTGTCCATATAAAACGCTATTGGCTTAATGAGACAACATCACATTTAAAAGCTTCCACATGCATTTCCTTTTTTGTCGATTATTTGAAGAAAATCTTAGAAGAGAGTACTATAAACGTCGTATTTATATTGATGGTTTACATCACAAAACAGAAACGTCATAGTTTCAAACGCACTTCCGCATTTTTTTAGAAAAAGACCATACTCAAAGTAAAAATACTTACCAAAGAAGCTAGCCTGAATCCATTTCCATATGAAGTAGTAACGTGTGACCACACTTTTTTCAAGGATTATAGTATTAAAAGTAGTCTTATATATGATACAATCCGCCCTGGAAGAGGGGCTGGTACAAAGTGCGGCAAAGCGGTCTTATTGAAAACAAACTGAACTAATTTCAGCTATTACTACAAATACCAAAAAAGTATTACCCCATTTATTCCTTATTCACTATATTTTATTCTTATCTAAGAAAATGACTGAGACATAAAGTTTATTTATATAAGGTACCTGAAGAATCTATTATTGTTATTCATATATTAAATATATAACATATAATTTGCTTTTAAATTTACTGATAATATATTTTCTGAAAAAGCTCTTGGTCTTTTGTGTATTAGTACTTTGAAATTATTTATACTTGTAATACTTAAAGTTGTATAAAAGGCTGATAAAGAATCGCTCAAAGCTGATTAAAAAATGTTATTAATAGTGTATTTTCAATTTTATATTTAAGGGGGACTGCTTAAAAAAGTACATTAATTAATAAATAATAAAATCTTCATTTTATTATTAAATATTATTTGGAACATTAATTGCACGTTTGATTTTAAAACCGTGTAACTAACTGTCAGGTTTCAATTTAATAAGATCGTGGTCAAATCAAATCAGCGTAAGTGGCGTGTCGCTTAAATTAACCACTTGTTAACCACTGTAAAGGATTGTATATGACAAAAATATGTAGAAAATACCAATTATTACTCTCTATGTTAAAATGAGACCACTTGGACTTAAATTAACGATGTTATAAAGTTTTAACCTCCTCCTGTAAAATCTGATCAAATGCAGATACGCGCTCCCCACCTGTGGTACATACGCGGTTCTGCACTATCCCCGACGATATGTCGGTTATGCAAGCCCATAATGACTGCTCTGTGTAGAAAATGTGAAGATAGCTTTCGATTGTCGTACACATCATTTCTACTGAACACACCATTCAAGCTATTAATCAGCAAGGTTTAAAGACCTGAGAACACATTTTTATATTACTGTTTATATTTGCAGTTGTCAAGAATTTATTTTTTAAACAATACTTAAAAAAATAAAATATATTGCTTTAATTTTTATTTGTTTATTTTTGCAGCAGGATAAGCAGAGGGAACCTAGTGTTAAGATATGCTGTTCCCCATTTTCAACAAAATTCTGGAGGCACTACGTGTTGAGTGGCGGAATTTAACGCCGCGCTTTGCCTCGAAACGAAAATATATATTAAAAATGACCTATAGAATGACAATTATAATTTAACATTTAAGAAAGATTTAGGACATATTGTACAGTGGTAGTGTTAACATCGATTAGTAAAGATGTAGGTTCAAATCAGAAACAGAACAAATGTTAATACATATATCTACCATGAAGCTTTAGACGAAAGCGGAAGAAAGAAGAACACTAAATTAGGTTTAAGCAACAGGTTAAATAACTGTAATCAGCAACCAAGTCTAGGATCTGTCTAAGAGGAAATATACACGTTATTTTCAACCGTTGTCAATCGTTTACGACATGCATCAAGAATATATGAGCCTTCAATAATTGAGATGAACTCAAAGTGTTATGTCACTAAATAATAAGTAAACATACAAAAATTATATAACGGTGGTCGGTGAGTATATAACCTTTTAATGATCGTAATGTAAAGTTGGATTATTATATTTGTCGTGATTATGTTTATAATGGTTGTTAATATAAATCAAGATTTTTGTTTTCACGCCATTTATATACGGCATATGGCAAGGTAGGCAGAGGGAACCTAGTGTGTTGTTTTACGTAAAAAAAATGTTAAGCTAACATTACACATAATTATAGAAAACTCTCTCCTAAATTATATTTTCGCAATGAGTAGGACTCTAGAAATATTTTTATTTTTCTTAACCAGAAAAAAAAGGTGTCATCTCACGGACTCCAAGACCTATTCCTACCTCTAATGAATATGTCACATATGTGGTCAGTCGTGAAGTTTCTGAGTATGCCGCGATAGTACAACTACAAGCCAGCATTCGCTTTTGTATAGATGTACTGGTCCAGTCATACAATTGTATATCAAGTCCTAAAGCTTGGGTGGTATTTTGTGGACGCAGACCACACAGTAATTGCCGTCATTGGGCCCAGACAGCGCGTATATGGACTTGGACCTCAATGCCTTCCAACTCTTGCATAATCTGAAAATATAACATACCTGAAATTTTCGACTGAATGGCTGGTTCAGGACCTAAATAATTACTAATAGAATCCAGTCTCCCGCAAGCAATGTTCTCGGCCTTCGATGTATTAAGCTTAAGACCACCGTTCTAAAGCCATTTTTTTCTTTATGAAAAACTAAGAAAAAACTCATTTTCTTTCATTCCTAACAATAGAGATCCAATTTTTAATCTCACAAAGATCCAAGAAAGAAGTGTGCTTAAAATTATATAAATGTAAATATCATATCTAAGCTATAAATAAACAATCAAAAACAAGTCAAAGGTAATTTTACATTTTTCTAGAAAAAATATTAATTAGCAAAATTAAAAATTACAACGATACTAGCGATTAATGTAGCTAACTGTGACAGATGTGCGATACTGTAAAGTAAACACTCCGTACTCTGGCGTAAACTACATATAGAAGAAGGGTGAGGATGCTCACGTCGACACCATGTACCTAAATAAATCTTAATCTTTTACTTTTTTGGTAGATTTATTGAAAATGACAGAGCACTGCATGACAACAGAAAGAATCATATAACATACTAGCGACCCGCCCGCGGCTTCGCCTGCGTGAACTACGTTATTATTAATTTCTGTCTCCATGAGTACCTACGTCCTATAAGTGACATCCATGCAAAATTTGATACTCCTAGCTCTGGTAGTTTCTGAGATTTCGTGATGAGTGAGTGAGTAACCTTTCGATTTTATATATATAGATATTGTAAACACAAAAACTCTATCCGACTATTTTAATAGTCCTACTTTGTGTCAAATGATAAATATGATTAAACCATTTTTATTATTTCGAAAATATTTTATTAAACATAAGACTAAGAATTTCATATCAGCCATGTCGTTAATATATTAAAAAACGATAACTTGTCACGCGTGCCAATATAACTACCTAGGTATATGTAATTGTTGACTTACCACACAAGTTGCATTGGTTTTAAGTAAATTTCTTTTATCATTGCAGTAACCTGTTTCGAAGTATTTATCAAAATATTGTTATAGTTTTTAATAGTAACGTATAATGTTTTTGGAATCTTTGCCCACAATATTGTTTGCGAAGACTTTAAGACGTGAAATGGAAATCTCGTCTAGGACGAAGAAGGTCTCTCTTAGCCCCATCCCAACCAGCCTTTAAAAAGCATATTTCTAAGTGCAGTAATTTCCATCAGTCACTCAAAAGAGTTTAATAATATATGTATTGTATAAAATTAGTTTTAATTCATATAACTTTTAAGCGTGCTGAGAAATATTCTTATCATAACGTAGTATAAATAAAAACATTCCTCTAAATAGTATTTCAACCCACAACCATCATGTTACAAGTCTACGACAGCGACACGACGGTGTCATGTCCTAATATTAAAAAAATGTATTGAATGTCAAATAAAATTACACTTTTATTGCTCACTATATGTTAACATATGAAGTGGGCAATCCAATTCACGCATATAGATATTTAATTGGTCGGTTGGTGAGGCGTTCGTGGCGCAGCGGCACAAGGGTGTGAATGTATCGCGACGATTGCGGGTTCGATCCCCACTCAGGAAATTCCGTTCCATTCCGTAGAAAGTGGAGAACGGAATATTTTAAAACTAGATTCCTTCTGCTTAGCCCGCTGCATGAGGGACAGAGTGAAGCTTTTTTATTTTTTATTTGCTATATTGGTTGTTAATCTGAGTAAGTATCTACTTACGTTATAGGAGGAATTATGAGTTCATACTTGTAAAATAACCATATTGTAATATTATATTAATTTAGTGTGTAGTTAGCACAGTACCACCTTTTTGGTTACCATTTATCCAATATAACTCTTTTTCTCTTCGTTTTCACGTTGTATCCCGAATACAGCAGGTAGATTAACAGAACTTAGTGTTAATACACTCCGTTCCTCCAACTCCAGGCACTGTGTGCTTTTCAGGGGGGGACTGGACTTTAGCTTTGAAAGATATACGCGTAAATATAGATTTTTTTAATTTTTCGGGACAAATTGTAAGTATGTTGTAAGTAAAGCTAGTGTGGGAATCAGACTATTCTGGGGTGAACAGGACTCACTCGGCCTACCCTGCTGTGTGCGGGATACAGCGTGAAGCTGTTTTTCTTTACATAAATTGTAAAACTACTTAACTACAAGTTTAGTAGTATTATTATAGTAGCTTGAAGCCGTCATGGCGCAGGGGCGCGACGGTTGTGGGTTCGATCCCCACTTGAGGGAATGAATTATTAATCTATATCTATATCTATACTTATAATAAATCTGTAGAAAAGTCATTTCTGTACATTGAAAATATTAAAAAAAAAAATAGCTAGGGTGTTAAAGGACAATTAACAGAATCCATTTCCAGCATTTTTGGAATTTTTGTCTGTTTGTCTGTTTGTCTGTTTGTCTGTTTATCTGTTTGTCTGTTTGTCTGTTTGTCTGTTTGTCTGTTTGTCTGTTTATGTGAACACGTATCACGTAAAAAGTACACAACAAATTTAAGCAACGTTTATATATAAAAATTACAAGTAAATCAGAGTAGGTTTTAGTTTTTATTTCATTGCAATCGCTTCAGTCTATCAAAAGATATAAGTATTTAACGTTTTCAAGAAGTTAAAATTGGAGATCTATTGACAACAAATAGTAAGAACTAACGAATCTTGATAACGAATAAAACATATCTCAACAAGTTATTATTTGTTAAGCATTAATTACTTCGGGAGAAATATTATTAATTTTAAAACTTTAGCAAAATATAGTTTTTGATTATTTATACTGAGAAAACGGTATGTTTTAACTATGATCGAACGGTGACAGTTTAACTATTAGCACAATAGATGGCGCTCTGGCAAGATTCTCTGGAAAAAAAAGAATTAGGGAATGTTATGTTTTTATCAGTGTATGTATGTTTATAAGATAACTTATTTATATTTAATAATATGATATTTTTTATTCCTATTTACACCTTTCTGTTATCTTTTTTTCTTTCAAACGGTTGCATGTAAGAAAGCGCTTTTAGTGATAAGGCCCGTCATTGCACTTTTTATTGTCTTTTTGTAAATATTGTTACTGTATCGTTTCTTTGTTTTTAGTGCAATAAAGTATTGTTATTATATACTAGCCGACCCGGCGTCGCAAATAGCGGAATAACTATTAAAAAATACAAAATAAAGAATGTCTGTTAGGCGGTACGAAGTTCGCCAGGTCAGCTAGTAATTAATATTTTCATTTCTTCACTGTGGCACCAAGGCAAAAGCCTTGAAAAATTCGGCGGAAAGTGGGGATTCAACACGATAAAACGAAGCTAGAAAAAAATCTACAAGTTTAAGCGGGCGAACACTAAATTAAGATAATAGGAACCAGGAAGTAGACCATAGTGCAAGGCATCAAAGGCGATTTCTTACACAAATAATTATTTTGATTACGTTAGCACGTTCACTTTTTTTTAGAGAGGAAACATCTTATGTAATTATGCCCTACCGACGGAGCTGCGACCGAGCGATTATTGTATTAGCACTAATATATGGTACGCGCAACAAGTCTTGGCCGCTATAAATAATCAAAAGTTAATATAATCCTAATATCAAATCTGCGCAGCCGTCTACAGTTAATTAAAGACGGCCACGACTTGTTGACCATATTATACGAGTATGAAGTATGTAATGGGGTTTTATGCGTGTTTAATCAATTAGCATACGATCCTAGATAGTTTTTTGTGCTAAGTAGTTTAAAAATACGTGATGGGAGTAAAGTTTTAATGTTAACCGATTAAATATGTACTCTTATATTATAACTTTGAGGCCAGACGTTGTGGGTTCGATTCCCACTGGAGGTTATTAAATATTTCATATTTTCATTTCCTTGCTGTGGTAACGAGGCAATGCGCGGTATTGAAATCCGCCACTTACCACGCAATGTCTTTAGAATTCGGCGGTAAATGAGGAATGGAGGAGTCTTACTGGGAACAGAGTGTCTTAATAGGAGGTTCCCAGGGTCCATCTGACTAAAATTTATCCTCTATCCTAACTGCCTCGGTAAAGTTAAAAAAATAGAAAACTTAAAAAATCTAGAAAACGAGTATCTGTGATATGGAAATCTTACTACCCTTTATTATCACCTCGTACTTAGTCCTAAATTTGCTTCATCCTATCCTATCCTATCCTATATCTTATAAAACAAAGTCGCTTTTCGTGTCTGTCTGTTGTTTCTAACTCTTCTTCTTCTAAACAACCCAACGGATTTTGATGCGGTTTTCACCATTAAATCGAGTATTTTAATAGAAGGTTTATATATAGTTTATTATTTGTACATTCTTAAGTAAATTAACATAAATACGATAAATGTGTATAAAGTCCTACCCGTTGAGACACTTTCGCGCATGCGCTGATTTAATGGTAAGTACTACATGAAAATAATGTACTGGAGTATTGTTCCTCTTAATAAGATCTACAAAAAAATCCGCGATAGCATATTCGTATCTTTTAAGAACAACGCATAGTGATCATTTTTCTGTCTAAAAATAATAATTTCAATATATTTTTTATTGTGAGGGATATTTTTCCTTAATGGTATTAATCCTTATGGTTTAAAATACTTTTTTAATTTTCTACGTTAAACGAAGATAAAATTTGCTTTTTTACTATTTCGAAATTGCGAATAGTTTCAGAGAAAAACGTATTTAATTGTTGACACATCAGCTGTATGTTACTCAAATTTTACTTATCCCTTACTCTGAGCATATAAATAAGTATATTAGTTACGTTGGCCATTTAATGTAGATCAATTGACGATTTTTTAAGCTTACATACTCCAATTTCAATATTCTGTGTGACCCTTCGATAGCTCAGTTGGTAGAGCAGTGGACTGTAACGGTCCAGGTCGCTGGTTCAAATCCAGCTCGAAGGTAATCATATCTATGACGTACTTACACTTTTTGCATATAATATTTTATCAACTATTTTTTATTACTATTTACCGTTTCATAAAAAAATACTATATAGAAACATATACTATAAAAAAATACAACATAAAGATAAATAAAAAATGACATAATTATAACATTTTAATTTAGAGGAAGAAATGTGAAAAATTTTACAATTTATAGTTTATTTGTCTACTAACAAGTAACAGAAATGTATTTCCACGCGACATAGTTGGTTATATTTTTCGTTAAAGTTTTCTGTCTTTTGTTTTATTTATTTGTGTTTATTTTAAAACAATTGGAAAATCCTTATTGGAACTACGAAAATGCGGGTTGCATTAGGGTTTAATTAATTTTAACATCATCTTATGTGCTTTGCAAACATACATTATATGAATAATTCAGTAGTTAAAGCGGGCCAAGCCGCGAGCGGGTCGCTAGTAGTATATACAACATCAAAAATCCGAAAAATCAAAAGAAAATCACCCAACATTATACTTAAATGAACCCATATACAATTGACAAATACTTTAAGAGCCCTTTACTTTAAAAAATTCGTGTACCAACACGAAGTAAATGTATTCACAATGAGTAAGTGAGGCTGTTTCTGCCTCAATTAGGGACCGGTCAGAAAACCTGTAGTGGAACATTTCCTGGCCGGCCGCGGCTGGACGTTGTACGGGCTTTCTACTTTGGAACTACCCATATTATTAAAGTACGACCGCCTATCTCTGTGTTGTGTTTATGTTAGAATTATGTTTATGTTTTTGATATTGTTACTAAGAGAACATGTTTTTTATTGATTTAGGATAGCGACGTTGGGTTCCGCAACTCAGAACTTGATGGTTATAAAATGAATAACAAAATGCAAAGCAACGCCAGCAAAGTATGATTGTAAACGCGACTAGTTGTGGGTTCGATCCCCACTCAAGGAAATTAAATATTTATTTAAATTTATATTTTCATTTCTGCGCTCTGGTGTTATAGCAAAGCGCAGCGTTGAGTTCCGCCACTCAACATGCCTTTCCTCCGGAAAGTGGGAAACGGAGTATCTTAACACTAGGTTCCCTTTGCCTACCCTGCTGTGTGCGGTATGCAGCGTGATGCTGATTGATGTTAAGCATAGAAGCAAGACTGGTTGATGTTAAGCATAGACGCGGTCTTCGATGACGTCCATAGAAAAAACTTATTCACTTTCGATTTGTATAGCCTCATATACCGTGTATTGTGTCAAAATGTCAAAAATGTTAAATAACTATTGAAAATTGTCAAAAAAATAAAAAATCAATAATTATCTTCCACTTTAGTATATCTACCTACATAGAAGTTATTATGTTATATTTACCTATAAAGGCGGCTGCAGATAGACATTCAGAATATAAATCGGTGCTTATATCTAAAAGAGATGGCTCATTTATTTTCTTCTAAGAGAAAGCATTTCCTTTTTGCAACATCTATGACTCGACTGTTATATAATTCACTTTGTAGTTTCAATTCAATATAGAATACAAAAATAAAATTTCCATAAATTTCTCTAATATATTACAAATAAAATATAATTCTTATATAAACACACTATATGGATATGTATGAAAAACCTTTTATCATTATATGTTCCTTTCCTTTAAAAGCTAAACTGGCCTAGAAGCCAGTCGTGGCGCAAGGCCACGAGCGTGTGACTGTACACGCGAGAACGTGGTTCGATTCCCACTCGAGGAAATCAATGCCTTCAGAATTCCGTGAAAAATGGAGAACGGGAGTGTCTTAATGAGAACGTAAATAATTTAGCAAAATAATCATTCACCATTAACTTAATGGAACTTAAACTTTAAAACTTAAATATTTCAACACACCAATTATCTGCACTGTAAGTTATAAGACACTTAAGAAAGTAATTCTTCAAATTTTTGGTACTTAAAAATAAAACACGTTGAATAAAAATGTATATTTTATTAGCATCTAAGAAGATATAAACAATTTAATATAATATTATATAAAAATGTTATATTCTATATAGTAAGTATCAAGTTAAGTAAGAATTAATAGATACCAAAGAATATTTTATTTAACAAATTGTTATATAAAGAAAACATTACAATAAAATATTTTATTGACTTTTTATTTTTTATTTTTTTTATTTGACTAGTCTCAGGGACATCGATATATTCTATATAGATCAATAAAAAAACAGTAGTAAAATGTTATATACATAATTATCATATCTTCTTTAATACAAATTCAAGCGGCCCTATATCTAGATACGGACAATTTTAGCATAATACATACATTAAATAATAAATATGAAATTTCCAAAACACATAAATCACTACAATATTATTAAGAATATAGAGAATTCGTTAAAATTACTAAAATATTATACATTTCTTATTTTTATTGTCAATTTGGAATATTCGTAGTTTCTTTTAAAGCGTGCTATAGGTTAGTTTGTAAACAGTTCAATATAGAAAAATGTTATGTTTTGTATAGTTTATTTAAAATATTATATAAAGAGAAGAAAATTGTTATTTTTGCATTTGAAAAATAATAGTTACAATTGTTTATTTTTTTATTACTGTTATTATAAGAATAACCATTAAAGAATATTTAGTGTTTACGGATTTATAATCACTTTAATATATCAAACAATGCATTAAGAGCTTGGAAAATACTATCAACTCTTCATCTAAGAACAAATCGTAATATCCATAATATTTAAAATAAAATACCAAACATTTTGTTCATAAACTATATGTAGATACAATTAACATGTATAATGGAAAAAAAAGAATATGTTGGAAGCCCATTCTGTATTTTTTTATATTTTTTGGCCGAGACTACTTTACAGTTATGAAACATAATAACATTTTAAATTGGTCATTGGTGACCCATTCAAAATATAACATTTTTAAGCTTACATTAAAAAAAAAGAAACTAAAGCGTGATTATTTCAAGATTTTTTAATAATCTTGAATTAATTAAAGACCACCACACATATAATTATTTTTCTCAATTACACGGAGACAAAGTGTTTATAATTATACAATTTACTATAATTCAACGTTGCATATATCTCTACATAAACGTATATGGATCAAAAGCATTAAATATTATCAAAATCTATACAGTGACTTTATATTAATTGTTGTATAACATGTAAGAATATATTTAAAATAGAAAAAATTTAGAATATTGTCAGTAATGATTAATATAAGCTTTGAATTTAGAATATTGAGTTAATATTTTATATAGCCTAGTATATTATAACTATAAACATGTAGATGAAGATAATGTTACAAAGTTAGGTTTAAAAAAAATATTCAAAGTAAAAATAAGTAATAGTTTCAAGTTATATTACTTTTATTCTGGGACTATGATATACACAGTTCGAGAGGTCGACGCCTATCTTTGCATTTGTGTGAGTGGTCATATATAGTGAAGATCTCTAATAATAAACATTATTTTAAAAGTATTTTTCTAGATCTACTTTTAGAGACCCTCACACAAATACAAAGCTTAGCTTAGCCTCGCAAAGTGTACCTATACATAAGTACCTTTTACTTTAATCATCCATGTATATATATTGTAATAGACGAACGACGATAGATCTTATTTTATATATAAGTAAAATATAATGGAAGCGAGATTATTGAATTAAAGTTATAATATTTAGAATTTCATTACCACATGTACTAGATAATGTATTACAAGCAGACATACGATCGAACCAAAACCTTTTTATGTATCTCTAATTAATAATTCCTAAATTATACATTTTTTGCATATTGTCATTGAAATATTAATACAGTTATATACTATACTGTATTTACCATTTTATTTATAAAAGAGAAAAAGCTACGAAGATCAAAAAAATATGAGAATATAAGCTTGTTTATTTTTTTTTAAATAAATTTATATTTATTTAATATAAATATAAATTAGTTTTTAACTAACATTAAATTGATATTTATAAATTGACCTATACTGATTTAAAGTCAATCACAATTAAACACTAATTGTCGTATTTGTGTGCTATTTAGATAAGTTTTAGAAACATGTTGATATTGTATATGAAATTTGAATGCTCATTTAGAACATCACAAATATTTCAAATAAAAAAGTTTTGGTTAAAATCGTCGTCTTTACATCTACTACCTCTTATAATCTAAATACATATAACAAAGTACAAAAATATCATATATGCTCATACTACCTACTTTTACATAAAATATAATAATAATCATAAAATTTACTAAATACATTTCTATACTCGTAACGGTATAAACTACATAACATAATTAATTATTTATTAAAGAGAAACATTTTTCCATAGAAGATGTCTAAAATTGTTAAAGTCCATGCAAAAAAGTATTTTTTGTTACTTAAATATTATGTTTATTGAATCAATAAATGATTGTACTGAAAATATATTTATTTTACTTTATTTCATATGAAATAAAGAGAAAATATATTAAATTAATTTGTTTTCAATAATAATTTTTAAAATTCAACGGGCAACAAGATAAGGTAATCATTCTCTATCGTATCCTTTTATTTTGATATCATATCTTTAATTATACCAATTTTTTAAAAAAAATAGTAAAAACACGAAAATATTTAAAAATACTTTTTTACAAAAAAAGGACAAAAAATGGCCTCATTAACATAATTTTATTACATATAAAAAAAGTTTATTGTTACAAATTTTAGTTCATTTAAGTATATTTAGGGAAATTTAAATGTTATTGATATGTCTATAGCAACTACGATTATCTAAAAAATATTTAAAAATATATAATATCTCGTCTAACTATATACCTAAGAATACGTAAATGCATTTTTTTATAGATAATAATCTATGATACGAATAATAATATAATGAAATTACTACTTTAAAGCGCAGGATTATATATTTTTATTAATGATTATTTAAGTAAATGCCTTTTAAACTTAAATATTTAATTAAAATAAATTCCTTTAAATGCAATACATTTTAAATATTAAATAAAAAGGAATATAAAAGTTGGATTACAGGTAAATATTTACTTATTTATTTTAAATTGTTAATTGTGACTTTTGTAAATTTTTATATTGTTGTTAAACTCACCATAAAAAAAACCTATCCTATTTTTTATTTTAATAAGAAATTAGAAGGAATATAAAAAAATAATATTAACACATAAATTATTAAGGCGATACAAGGTTTTCACTGGTATTTGTTTGTGACAAAATAAGAAAAATATTGTATAATTTTTGAGGATACTATAAATTTTTTAATTATGATAAAAATATGTAAAATAAACATAATAATATTGATATAAAGAAGTTATAATCAATTTAAAGTAATATTATTTATATTTGTTGAATATCTTGTGATATTAGTTTTGAAATAATATTAGTACTAGTGTCAAAACAACGATATTTTAAAAAATATTCTAATTAATGAGTATTTTAGAATAATTTTGGCAAAATCGTCTACAATATTCCAATATTAATATATCAACTAATTGTATATAATATAATATAAAGACAAAGCTAAATATACAAAAAAAAAATAAGCAAGACCAATAATAAACATTTTAGCATTCCAAAAAAAGGAAAAATCAGCATATGTTCACCAAAATACAAATACAATCAAAAATAAAAAAAAAATACATGAAACATGATAAAAAAAAACTTACCGTCATCACAATTCATCCCTAACTTTAGCATAACTCTTACAAAAGTTCAACATATCTTCTAAAGACCTGTCTCCAGTGTAATCAGCGAGAAGTTTTCCATCAGAATATATTTTGAATGTAGGTAAAGTTTGTATGGAAGCAAAATCGGCTACTTTGGCGTTTTCCGCTGCTTCTACAGCTATAGCTTTCACTGGAATACTTTCCTTTTTTAGTGTTGTTGCTAATCTACTGAAAGCTGGTTTAACTGTTGAACAATGGCTGCACCCTGGAATGAAATAAGATTATATATTTTTATTAGTTTCGCTGTATCGTGCACGTAACAGGGTGGGCAGTGGGAACCTAGTATTAAAACACTTCCCTTCATATTGATTATTTTTCCATACATTGCGTATTGAGTAGCGGAACTTAATGCCGCGCTTAGTCAAGACTAAGCAGCACCGGAGAGTTGAAATGATTCATTCTCCCGAGTAGAAATCGAATGTACAACGCAAATTGAATAAAAATCTCTTTTTAAGTATGACTTAACACTAGGAAAAATATGAGTTACAAGAAGAGTTTACAAAATAAAAACAAGAAAAAAAAGAAACCACCAGAAAAAAAAAACCACTCACAAGTAGCAAAAAACATGACAAACGTAGGTTCCTTAGTAGCTATAATATTCTGGAAGCTACTGTCGTCCGCTATTTGCACGTTCACGCCGAAACCCGCGCTCTGGCTGTCCGACTTGCTCTGCGACGTCGGCGACATGTCACCCATTTGACTGTGGATGAATGATACGAAATCAGCTTCCTGGAAATTAGAAATATAGTTTTTGAATTAAATATAATACAGGAAAAGGTAGTGTTTCAATGAGAACGGAGTGTTTTTACTCTGGGTTCTCATTTTCCCTCTGCCTGTCCTGCTATATGAGAGATTTAAAGGTTAAATAAATATACGTATATATAATTACAAATGGGAAATAATGATTAATCATTTTCTTCTTAATATTACATAGGATACTAGGTTACTAGGATACTAGGTTCTTTCAGAATCATAAATATAAAAATAGTTACTAATATAGTCTTTAAATGCATTGTCTTGACTTTAAACAAGCTAAAAATTTTATACAAAATTTCTATATTAGTTTTACACAAAATATCTGATAAATATTATACTGTTTACCACAACATCGATATATCTTTAAAGAGTTATTCCACACTCTTTGTGAAGAAAAATAAGTTTTTAGAAAACATATACAATGCACTTATCTGGATTTGAATCCATGTCTCTTGGAAAGCTACATCGAAATTCTTATATGTTTGTTACAGTTTATTAATGTTCTTAGCATCTCTATTAGGAGATTTTCACAAATGTCGCTACCCAAAGATTTCTTTACTTAGATTTAGACCAATATAGATAGATAGATAGATATTTGAAAGAAAAATACAAACAAAAATCCTACCTTTCTCCCCCCACTGTAATCCTCGACAATTTTATCAAAATAACTAAAATATTTGATAGTCGGATATCCTTTGACGTCGTAGTTCGCGCACAAATCCTGTTGTTTAGTACAGTCCACCGCACCGAACGCCACCATTAGTTCATCAGAGAATTTGTCAGCTGCTTTTACGAATTCCGGTTTCGTACTTTTGCAGTGGCCGCACCCTTTAAATGAGAAATAAAATTATATTTAAAAATATAATTACTAAGTATAGGCAACAATGATTCGTATTAAATTATCTACACTAATATTACAAAGATGTAGAGTTTATTTGGTTGTAAAATAGAATCTCAGGAAGTACTGGTTCAATGAGAAAAAATCTTTTTGTGTTGGATCATCTGTCGAGGAAGGTCTATGTAAAGTCATAGTAACCTCGGCCATTTTTAAATGTTTAATTTCTCATACAAATTAAGGCGGAGGCGGGGGACGCCAAGAAAAATCTAGTGCTCTTTATAGGTATATATTAAAGCACTAGATTTCACCTCCACCACCATTTCTATACTTTATTGACTTCTTCTTCAGCTTTACGCTGTATCTCGCATATAGCAGGATAGGCAATTCCAAATTTACACCGAATTTTCGAAATATTATGGCAAAAACAGTTTTGTAATTTTAAATAATTTCCACATATTGGAAGACAACAAATTATTCCCTTTATTTAAATACACTAACTACCGCAACGCGGCTAAAACTTAAGAGGAGCTTTGTCTAATTGAAATTCTAAACCTACAACCTTTTAATTCGGTTCAACAGAAGTTATTGCTGTTCAACTGATAATTTGAAAGGATAAAAAAATTTACACAGTTATGTTAGTTTATATATACAAATAAATATTACAAACAGATAAAAACCTACAACAAATATCACAAACTAATAATTTTTATTTTTAATACTTTTTCTGGCTCTACTTTTTCTCTTTTTTTTTGTGAACTGTAAATGTCTTCAACTTTGACACCGACTTAATCTAATTGAACAAAATAAACACTTACAAGGTGCATAAAACATAACGACAGCATGTTTAATTTTCCGTAAAGTATTCCTAAACGTGGATGTATCGAGATGGCGCACGGCGGATTCTTCCTCAGACCACGGGGTTTCTGGCGGTGGCGGCGGTGGTGGCTCTTGTGGTGACTGGAATGAAAATAGTTACTTGGAGTTATTTAGAAATAGTGGTTAAAAATATTTTAAAAGGATTTATCATAATTAATTTGTTTCTTCTAAAGAGGACAGCGTGTGAGTGTCACCGCGATAGGTTATGGGTTCGATCTCCACTTGAGAAAATGAAACTATTCATATTTTTATTTCTTCGCTCTGGTGTCAAGGCAAAGCGCGGTGTTGAGTTCCGACACTTAACACATACCTCCAGAATTTGGCGGAAAGTGGGCAGCAGAATGTCTTAAGACTAGGCTCCATCTACCTACCTCATCTCTCTTCAGTTACTCATTGCCTAAATTTGAGGCATAAGCCTTATTTGGCAGATATTAACTTAATTTACTTAAATATAACGATTCTGCGAATGGTGAATTTTCCATCCATCTTGGATATTTTTACTTCTTTCATTTAAATTTTGATAAATATGATATCAGATTTCAAGCTGTTATTTACACTTTAATAAAAATAAAAGGGGGGAACGGTTAAAAAATTTAATCTTTCAACTTTGATCTTTTTTATCTAATAAAATGTGTGGCAGAGTCCTAGTACCATTTGGGGGTAGCAATTTTTTACTGTAGTATGAAGTTGTTTGTTTGACTGTTGAATTAACAAATCACGAGATCACAAGAAGAACGCCATATACGCCATAAAATAATTTGGTCCACGAATAAGACTTACTTTAACTACGACATACATTGGACGCAAAAGACCGTGCAAAGTGGAGTAGGTTGAGTAGGAAGGCACACACTGGCAATAGCCGGGATTAATACGAGGAGGAAGAAAAAAAAGAATAAGACTTACCTTAATAAATTCAACAATTTGTTCCTCCTGTCGAGCGTGTCCCGCATCATATTTGAATTCGCCTCTGCTAAAGTATTTCAGTGTGGGATAACCTTTGACGCCAAATCTGGAGGCTAATTCAGGTTGTTTTGTAGCATCCACAGCCGCTAGAAGACCGTTTATCTACAATTTTATTTATATTTGTTAGAAAATTATCAAAAAATATAAATTTAAGTATGGAGTACATCTTGCATTGTGTATATAACAATATAAAGGTTAAAAGTGAAATAAAAAGTATATTTTTATTGTTAACTAAACGATATTAGTAATTAAAAAGCATTTTTATAAGAGGCACAAGGAACTTTAGTTAAAATCAAATAAATAAATCAGCTACATACTGTAACCTGTACGCAGCAGGGTTCGCAGAGGGAACCTAGTGTTTAAACACTACATTCCCCACATTCTGCCGAATTCTGGAGGCATTCAGTGGCAGAACTCAACGCCTTGCTTTAGTTCAGAAATATTTTTCAGAAATATCTACCTTTACTACAAAATCAACTAATATATGTATGGTAAATACAAGCTACATCTAATAATTATAAAAACAAAAATACCTTTTCGTTTTTAATCCTAGCCGCAGCTTTTTCATATTCAGGTTTAATACGTTTGCAATGGCCGCACCAAGGCGCGTAGAACACTACTAAAGCATTTTCCACTTTTGAAAGCACACTGTCAAAGGTTTCAGCTGTGAAGAAAATACTTTATTATATATTTATTATAAAAATAACAGCTTTATGCTTTATCCAAATAGCAGAGCAGAGCCGTTTCCTCCGTTCTGCAGGACGTAGCGTGAACTTCTTTAAGAGAATTTAATTTAATATCTCATTATTTTCCTACTGCAATGGTACAGATTCGTCACTCTATACATACTCGTATAGTGTAATACCCATCGCCGTCTTTACATTAAAGATATTTAAGAAAATCTATTATTGAGAGCATGTGGTAATGTCAATGTAATAAAATTCAAAACAATAATGTGTGTTCATACTCAGGGTATGAAATGGATGTAATAACAACCGGTTGATACTTGCTGGGCGGTCAGAGATTCGCGTTGCATGACTATCTACTAAATGTTATTTTTCTTTACACATAAAGATAAATCAATAGCTTACCCTTTAGAACTCGAAACAAATTATTAGATAACATATTATAGATATCAATGACATTACTATATATATATGACAAGCAAAAAAAGTAACACTAGAGAAGAGTAAATTCCAAAAAGTTTTGGTATATTTAGAAACTTAAAAACACTAAGGTTAATTGTAACTACATACGGCACCAAGCTTTCCTATGGGTGGGTTTGGGTTTATATATAAAATATATATAATGAGTATATTTTTATTTTATTAAAATTGTTATCAAATATCCTAGACATGGATATTACAACACTTAAAGAACTAAGCTCCTAAGTTGATTGCTTTAATTAAAAGATAAAACTGATGGGAGACCCACCTGCACTTGACTATTTTAATATTTTTTTTATAATACTTACAAGTAAGATGTACAACTTCAGAATCCTGTGACCAACTTTCATCGACCACTTCTTTTTTCTTCTGTTGTGATGTAGGATCTCTCATAAAGTCTACTATAGCTTGATGTTTGTTATCTCCATTGTAGGGAAAACGGTATTGACCCTTTCTATTAAAGGAATAAGGATATAGTATTAAAATTATATAACTTCGCATATAAATCTTTTAATTTTGCATGCATATTGAAATACTATAAAAAATTGAAATTAAAATAATTCACATACTGATTAAATTAATCATTTTGATTTAAAATAATTTTCATACATTTTTTTTATTTGTATAAATTGGTTGTAAGAAATATTAAGTGATACTTACTCAAAGAACAAAAGTGTGGGGAAACCAGTTATATTATATACTTGTCTAATTTTAGAGTTTCCTGGCTTTGACACATCTATGGCCGCTAAAAATGCTTCACCCTAAAATTAAATACAAAATGTAATAAGAAAAAGGTGTATAATATAATTAATTTGAATTATTTATAGTACCTGGGTTATAGTGTCATGTCAAGATGTTTTATTATTAGGTTATTTTAGTGCTAAATTGAAAAAAGGTGAAAAAAATAAAATTGCCAAGTAGATATTTTTTATTCTTTATATAAGTAGTAAGTGAGTAGTCATAATTTAATACTTAATTACCTTCAAATCAGCTGCGGCAGCCACATAGTCTGGTTTCAAGGATTTGCAATAGCCACACCATGGGGCGTAGAACATTATCAATGACTTTTTATATGTAGCTATACCTTTCTTGAGAAATTTTGATAAAGCCTGCCAAAAAATATGTTATCTAAATAATAATAAGTTCTATATTATATTTAATAAAATTTATATATTTTGAAATATAATATAGATAAAATAATTATTTTAAAAATTAATGACATAAATTTTTAGTATTATATTAAGGCCAGTGGTGGCACAGCGGCACAAAGTGTGACTCTAAACGAGACAATTTGTGACTTTGATCCCCACTCGAAGAAATGAAATATTTTTTAAAATTTATATCTCCATTTCTTGGTTCTGGTGTCGAAGCAAGCCGCGGCGTTGAGTTCCACTACTCAACACGCGATGCTCCCAAAATTGGACGAAAAATGGTGAACAGACTGTCTTAACACTAGGTTCCCTATGCCCACCCTGCTGCGTGTAGGATACTGCATAAATCCGATTTAATTTAAATATAATACAGAAAACTATTGAACAACTTCAAGAGCAAGTGACTGTTACAAATTGATCATCCATACATAACTGTATAAACTGCTACTAATTTGTTTGTTTAATATTATTGAATGCCATGCGAACTATTAATTATAGTGTAAAAATCAATGTTACATTATTATTTAATACTTCACAGTGGTACAATGCTTGTAAATGATTTAACTTCATTTCCTCATTCAGGTAAGAAGATGAAGGCTGACATTGTGTTACATTACTTATATATTATACTGACATACTCAACATGCATTGTCTCAAAAACTGGGATGTATGGGGAGCAGAATGTTGTAATAGTAGGTTCCTTCTGCCTTCCCTACTATATGTATTGTATAAAAAATATCAATATCTTACATCAGCATCAGCAAGGTGAACAATATCTGTTGCTGTCGGATCTTCTTCCCATGGTAAATCACCTGTGGGGTCTCTTAAAAAGTTAACCATTGCATTTATAGTGGTGCCCCTGTCATAGTCCTTGTGATAGTCACCATCTTTGTAGTGTTTCATAATGTAAGGCTTGTCAAATGATACTTTCAATTTCTTGCACAGTTTTTTGCCTTCACTGTTAAGAAATATATGTGTTTAATACAAGTTATATATAAGTAGTAATTATAAGTTGCATTCAAGTTCAGAATTTTATAAATTTTCATTAAATATTAAGGCTGTTCCTGTGGCTGTTATTAAAAGTTGAGGGTAAGATGGCACAGCATCTGTAAATAATGATTGTGTGTTTGACTCCCATTTGGAAGAATACATTACTTTCAATTTCTTCCACTAGTAAGAAAGTGCCTAATGTATATTTCAGAAATTGAACAGTGTATTTATTTACACTGCCTTTCCTTTACATACCTATATGTAAAAAAAGGAATATTTTAATTCCTTACCTTCCATTACAATCTATGACTACTAAAGTAGCTTGTCCTTTCATACTATCAGCAGCTTCTTTGAAGACGTCAGAAACAGTTTGTGATGATTTTTGGTTATTTATATATAACACCAGGACATTTGTTTTTGTTCTTAACAATTTTTTAAATTCCTTGATGTCATCAATATCTGATATAACATTCGACTTCTGTTTTTTTACTTGCATTGATGAATGAAGACATAAGAAAAGCAACACAAATATCTGAAATAAGAGTTTTAAGTCAACTAGATTTAATCTCAATTTTCAACTTAATTTTTGTTTTGTAAACGTGTTACAGGTGAACATTAATAAAATATACAAATTAATATTAAATGAACTGTTTCCCTGCTTTAACTAATCAGTTAAAGCTTAGGGAAAGAAAGAATTACCTTCCAAAAGTGTTGGCGCAACATGTTTGTGTTTTCTGGATATACTATTTTAATACATTTGTAAATAATATGTTATTTATAGTTTTGTTGATGTGGTAATATACAGTATTTGGAAGACTAATTATTTAAACTTCACTTGCACAGGCCGCAAAAATTTTGTAATGATTAATGAATGATGTGTCAGCTGCGCGTTCTGTCAACGTCATCAACGTCATGTTTGAGCTTTTCTATAAGTTCTAAAACCGGTAGACATGGGCGTTATGTAACGTCACTCGTTCGATTAATTATTTTGGATTCAGTTCAGAATTGACTCTCTATGTTTTTAACTTTTATATTGCGCTACAGATCATAACTAACACTATGTATGTGAATATTTATTCTGTGGTAATGAAAATGTACGAAATCAAACATGCCGAGCGCCGGTAGGGACAAGACATTTGAGGCAAAATTTGAGGAAAACTCGAGCGATCAATGCCATGATTTTTTTTAATGGCCTGATTTTGCGATGGCACGCGCAAAATAATCGGACAGTGTCGACATGATTTTTATAATCTTTTTGCGATTGATATTTGTGTTGCTACACCAAAATTATAAACAAGTTTTATTATTAAAAAAATTAAGTAATATACTTAACTCACTGAAAGTAGCAAAAAAAAATGTTTAAGAGCGAATATTTTTGAAAAGAAATTAGCTAAGAATACATCAAATGTCCACGTAAAATATAAAATTTTCTGAAGGTTTTTTCTTAAAATATATTTTTGTATACATTTAACCAGACCAGACTTGTCTAGACTACTTGTTTATAATTATTTAGTTAAGTATTTAATATGATATTAATCTTCTTAAAATAATTTACTATTAATGAGTAAAAAAGGATATTAAAATTTGTGCGTTTCGGAGAAGGCAGCCGATTTTATTTACGTAAACGACATTTCTCAATGTCAGAGCGGTCATTCGGTAAAAGTCCGTTCTATTTGTCATATCAATATTATTCTAGTTTGATCTAATTTTTCATTGGCTAAAAATGTTACTACAGAAAAAAATCTTGTTTAGAAGCCAATCATGAGACAGTCATTTTAGGTAGTCAATTTCATTGAGATACGAAAACGTTTTTACTTTGGATTATAATTCACCTCGCCAGTCATTGAGGAAAACGGGGCGAATAAAGTATTATATAAGCACAGTAAGTATATTGTGATGACATATATAGTTTAGTCGAAATATTAACAATTTTCTTTTAAAACAACAAATTAATTGTATCATGTATCTATTCTAATGAACCACTTGCATCTTTATAGAATTAAATCACAAACATGGGCCGTAAATTCGTTGTTGGAGGTAACTGGAAGATGAATGGAGACAAAATCCAAATAAATGAAATTGTTAATAACTTAAAGAAAGGCCCTCTCGATCCTAACGCTGAGGTAGGTGTTTTTAACATGAAAACTTAAAGTTACTACTTTCTAAGTCTTGAACGATGTAATATAATTTTGTTTTTCATTTCTTTTTTCTACATATGTAAATGATAAAAAAATTCGCAGATCGTAATTGGAGTACCAGCCATCTATCTTGCCCATGTGAAAAGTATTGTTCCTAGCAATGTTGGAGTTGCTGCACAAAACTGCTGGAAGGCTCCTAAAGGAGCGTTCACAGGTATGAGTGATAACTAACATTTTATACAGATTTTATAACGTTTTTTATTGACATGACCTTTTATAAATTAAATTATTGAATAATATATGTATTAATAATAACACTTGTTTTAGGAGAAATTTCTCCTGCAATGATTAAAGATGTTGCAGCTGACTGGGTAATCCTTGGTCACTCTGAAAGGAGAACCATCTTTGGTGAAAAGGATGATCTGGTTGCTGAAAAGGTAAAAAAATTACTCTTTATACAATAGAGTAAGAGAAATATTTGCATAATTTTTTTTGCATAATCAAATCATAGGTTCAGCCATACACATATCTCCATAGAGAAATAGGACATGGGTATTAATAGTCTTGAACATTTACTTTTTTATGTATTGTTCATTAGATTGGAACTCTTATTTATGTTGTATATTTCTTACATAGAAAGGACATTTAGATAATTTTAATTAGGATTGCACTTTTACACAGTAAAGTTAAATTTAGAGTCTAGTATTTTCTATGAATTATCATACCAATTGTATAAATAAGTTCACAAATGCCTTGAAAATATGCAGAATGAATAATGCAGGTGGGCCAAGTTTATGTTTAAATAAGCAATTGTTAAGTTAGGCAATATTTGCACTGTATTACCACAGGCATATAATATTTAAACTAATCTTCTTCCTCCTGGCATTAATCCCGGCTATTGCCAGGGTCTGCCTTCCTACTCAACCTACTCCACTTTGCACGATCTTTTGCGTTAATATTTAATAAATAATATTTAAACTAATATGTTAATAAAAATAAACTAATATATTTCAGGTGGCCCATGCCCTTGAATGTGGTTTAAAAGTGATTGCCTGCATAGGTGAAACTTTAGAAGAGAGGGAGGCGGGTAAAACTGAGGAAGTGGTGTTCAGGCAAACTAAGGCTCTATTGCCTGCCATTGGCAACAACTGGGGCAATGTTGTGCTCGCTTACGAACCTGTATGGGCTATTGGCACTGGCAAAACTGCTTCACCACAACAGGTAATTTATTTTATAGCTAGTATAGGCTAAAGAAACCTAGTGTTTCATTCATAATTCAAATTTTAAGACATGGCTTGTTTCCGACTTTTTTGCTTTTTTACCAGAAAAAGGCAAGAAAAATAATTCATTTCCACAAATGAAAGGTTGACCAAACTTAAGGTTGATACACTGCAACATCCTAGATAACATTTTTCATTTATATATTTTATAGCATTATATGGTCAACATGGGTCAGAGAATTTGTGTTCCATTTTCTGTCCGAATTTGAGACAGTCTTAATCTTGAGCGAATCTACTCAATGCTGCACTGTTTCAGAGTAACAAAAATAATGAATCTCCACTTTATTTCAGTTTATTAAGTAAAAATAGACTTAAAGAGAACAAAACACAGTCTCCTGGTACAGGCAATAACATGCTTAAAAGGCTCCAATCTAATCTAGTGGATTTTGTAAGAAACTTGCTGAATAAACTATTATTAAGGCTATCCCTGTGGCATCATATTGAGATAATTATGTGATAATGATCACAACAATGTTAGCCTGTACATTTATTTTATTTGTAAATATATTTGGCAGTTTCTCTGCAGTGGACATTTTTATTATTGGTCAATCTATAATTTAGTTGTTAAAGTTAAGTTTCCCCACAATCCAAAAAAAAAAAATGTTTGCATATTATATTTTAAAATGTTATGTCACGAAATTTAACACTAAGGGACCCTTATCATACTATGACACAGTTTGTCGACCTCTTCCAGTTCCATAACGTGCGCCTATATTATTTTTCAGGTTATTTGTGTTTTTAACATTTCTAAAGTGCATAAGGTTAATAATCTTTTCTGTGTTTATTAAAAACCCATTCTATTCTAATCATTACATATTCCAGGCTCAAGATGTCCACGCTGCTTTACGTAACTGGCTATCCAGCAATGTTTCTCCTGATGTCGCTGATTCTGTTCGCATCCAATATGGCGGCTCAGTAACGGCGGCAAACGCAAAGGAACTGGCCGCTTGCAAAGACATTGATGGCTTCTTAGTAGGCGGAGCTAGCTTAAAACCTGAATTTGTTGACATTATCAATGCTTCACAGTAATTTTGTATGTTTTACTGCTATTTTAATATAAAATGACTAAGATCAAATGTTTTATCGTAGTAAACGAAGAAATATTTTGATTGTATTAGAAGTTTGTGTCTGTCCTGTAATTTGTTGTTTTTTAATTAATGTGACATTTGAAATTATTAATAATATATAGAATTCAGTTTTAATAGTAATTTGATCATTGTATTAAGTAAACTAAGAAGTCTGCTGGCGTTATACTTGTTGCAGAGCAATTATATATTTACAGCGAATGTTTATTATTATATTTTATTATTATTGTTTTCAATTTTAATTATCATTATGAGTTATTTATATTTCCTATTTTATACTTTTTTTTATAACGTCATTATTTACTTACGTAAATCAAATGTTTGTGTATTTTTCATAATGTAAGTTTAATATTTTACACATGACACATTTACACATTATTTTACTTACATAATCAAATTATATTATCACATCACATATTATCACATTCGTAGGCGAATTTTATCGTATATTTAG
This sequence comes from Heliconius numata, assembly GCA_016802625.1. Taxonomy (NCBI): domain Eukaryota; kingdom Metazoa; phylum Arthropoda; class Insecta; order Lepidoptera; family Nymphalidae; genus Heliconius; species Heliconius numata. Next base: position 613,177 of record JAEBDU010000003.1, on the reverse strand, counting down.
TTATATTATAAAGTAAATAAAAGTCTACGTATAATTAAATTTGGTTTTTATTACGAAAACAACTTTAATCTGCTATACAAAAAGACCCCTCTACATTTTTTTCTATCGCGGTCGTCGTGGCCCGGTGATACAAGAGTGACTAAACGCGACGGTTACAGGTTAGATTCCCACTCGGGGAAATGAATTATTATTCATTAATATTTTATTTTTTCGCTTTAGTAACAAGGGAAGCGCGATGTCGATTTCAGCCACTCAACACGCAATCCTCAAGAACCATTCAGTGGAAAATGGGGATCGGTGTCTTAACACTGGGTTCCCTCTGCCTACCCTGTTACGCGCGGGATAGAGCGAATATGTGAAGTGAAGTGAAGATGAAAAACAATATTTAACTATAGTTTAATAATTTGACTTTAACAAAATGCGAAATGAAAAAAAAATAATACTTAAGTTTTGAGAGTAGTAGCAAACGAAATTAGAAATATACATTATATGAAGCTTGCGATTTTATTATGTTTCAATTATTTATATGTGTATTAAAATAGGAGCCCTGGCGTCTTGCGCTACGACACACGTCTTAACTGTAAATGCGACGTTTTTATATTCGATTTTCACTTAGAACTAATTATTATTTTCATTTTCTCACACTAGTGCCAAGACAAATCGCGGTGTTGAGTTTCGCCATTCAACACGCAATCTCGAAAGTTAAACGGTGAATGGGGAACGGAGTGTTTTACACTAGGTCACCTAGGTCGCTAGGTACCTTTGTCGTCCCTGTCATATGCGGGATAAAGCTTGAAGCAAATATGTATATTAAGCTATTTGATAAACTAAAAATTTAACGTTTATATACTCAAGTAAGTATCGTATACCAAATCAGTGAAACTAGTAATCCTTGTAAAATAATACTTTCTCTTGACACCATACATTTTAGGGGAATATGCAAAAAAAGTACAAGTACAAGTTTTCAAAACAAGATTTATTTCGAAATACTCAATGTTATAATATAAAAAATATATGAACTTTAGTAACTAAAGGTATCTTGTGACTTTAAAAAAAGTAAACAAATAATAGAACTAACGATATGTTATTATAAAAGAGCCTTTTGAGGTTATAAAATTATGAGACAATTTTTTTTCAACAATGACAAAAGGTTCCCAAATCTCCAAGAAAATGTTAATTATTTTAATATTTTTTTATGCGTCACTACAATTCCTCATAATTTTAATTTCTCATACAACAATATAAAATATTTGGTTAATTAAATATTAGTCATTTACTAAATATTTGAGCACCGTTTGACCCGTATTATAAGTGTTAAATTTAATAGACTACACTTGCCTCTGTCAACTTAAATTTGGTAACTTTCAAGCAATATTTTTATTAAACTTAAAAACAAAATCTTATTTTTTTATATAAGTAAGTTTGAGTTTTCTCGAATGTATTACATAATCTTTATAATGTCATTTTCCTTTAATAACATTAGACAATATATGACATGCACTTGATTTGCATCATTATTGTAAAATTTAAAAAGATTTTCTGACTTCGTTTATTTGTTAACGTTATGATAGGTGAAAAGTATTTTTGTTACGAATTCTTGTCAAAAACAGCTGCTCCTAACATAGGTAGGTGTTTCACCACTGGTTCTCCGTAACTAAAAATATTCTTTATCGGATCAAACCAACTTACTAAAAAAGATAATATGAACATCCAAAAGAATATTTTGACCACCCAATCTAAAATGTATAAGCTGAAAAGGAAAAAATATGATTGTTACAAGAAATAATATTTTATGAAACACATATGTGCCTATAAAATTTGAATCTCCCTAAGATCTCAAGATCAGATCCTAACCTGGTGGCCACCTAGAAAGTACTCTTTCAAATACGAAAATAATTTTTAAAATTGGTTCACAACCGACGTAGAAATCGATGGATGTACATAAAAGAAAATATAGTTGTTGAAAATAGAACTCTCTCTCTTAGGAAATCGGTTAAAACAACAAGTTTATTACTTAATCGTGAAAAACTCAATTTCTATTACTATAATTTATTAAAAAAAATAAAAATTAAACCACTGTCTAACTAGTGTTCATGAGATTCGTGGTGGACCGGACAGACAGACAGACAACGAAGAGAGGGTTATTAGGCTTTCATGTTACTTTTTGGGTACAGAACCCTCTAACTACTTAATCTCACAAAATACTTACAAATTATGATAAGTCCTGTTAATAGATATTTTGCTCGGATCTTCTTTAAGACAGTACACTCGGCCGCCTTCCACACATTGCTGCATATACTTGTCGCGGTCGGCATTCGTCAAATCTGTGTTAAATATAATTTTTTCCTCTTCGCCTAGTCTACTATGAATACTATCGTAGTTTGGACAAGGAAAATTCCAGGGTCTCATTGTGAAGTATTGTAATACTTCCAATCCTTGACTAATTCGATCTTGAATTCGCACCATACTGTAGTGGTGGTATAAATGGAAAAACAAGTGGTGTTAGGTGGTTTCTTGTGTAATTGATATAATTGTGTAAATTAGTTTTAAATTGATTTATATTACAAAATTGAAGTTTTAGAAGTATAATTAAACTTGATTTTTTTTCTCTCAAAAGTTACTTATTTAATTAATATAAAGAGAAGTATCTTGATTTTGAGGCCGTCGTGACGCAGCGGCACAAGGATGTGACTTATGCAACGGTTGTGGGTTCATTGCCCGCTCGAGGAAATGAAATATTTATTTACATTTTCATTTTTTCGCTCTAGTATCGAGAGCCAAAGAGCGGCGTAGTGTTCCTCCACTTATCACGCAATGCCTCCAGAATTTGGCAGAAAGGGAAACGGAGGGAAAGGGGAACGGAGTGTCTTAATACTAGGAGGGTACCTGCCTACCCTGCTGTGTGCGGGATACAGCATGAAGCTGATTATCTTGATTTTAACTAATAAGTACAATCATTCCTACATTAATTGGGTTAATCATGTGTATTTTAATTAGTTACTTACAGTCGTTTCTGTCCCAATAAGAACAATATAAAATCAATAAAATAAGCTGGCAGTAAATGATAGAAAATCCTTCTGAACTCATGTAAAATTATATTAGTAGTTATATCCCCATTAGGGTACCACAACGGCCATGCCAAAGGGTACTTCCGGCCGTAGTCTTTGGCGACTTTGAGAACATCGCCCCAAGTGGTGGGTTTTTGATGACCAATATTTACGTTGTATACTGGTATGGTTTCCGATCTGAAAGACAATTAAATTATATGAATAAATTATATGATTATTATCTTCTCTTATTGGAAATATTCCACTTTGATTTTAATTTTGTCCGGGGACAGGTGTGGATCCACTTCTCGCGGATTATTCCAAGCTGTGAGAAATCTTTTTTAATTACTTTAATATTTTAATAAATTAGTAACAGAGACTGTGAAGAATTAGCTGTCTTAGGTACAGACAGGTGTTGTTTTTAATACAGGGATTCCATTAAGAAAATATTTTATATCGCTATCTATAATACAATAAATATATAAGTAATAAAAGGTACTGTATTTTACCTATGGCCTGCTATTGGCGAAAGAAGTTCGATTTAAAAAAAATTACGCTTTTCCCCAAGGCAAACTCTGGCGACACTGAGTTCAATGCTTTACGTATTTTCAACTTATTTTTATATGTATTAAAGATAAATTGAAATGAAAATCTTTCTTACTTCTCTTTCTTCGTCCCCTCAATCATGCCTATAGCTATAATACCGTTGATAGCAGTATCAACAGGTACCACCTGCGCAACCAAGTTGCCATCACATAGCATTGTCCTTATCACACCCTTGCCAGCCCCAAGCATCAGTCCTACTGGACCGTTGAGGTTGTCCACCCAACCTGGCATAGGTTCCTTGTAAGCTGGACATACTGTAATTTTGTAATATTATTGTTAAATATTTTTTGTATATTCTTTAAAAAGCATTTTTGTTTTTTAAGTGTGGTAATAATAATTTAAAATTAATTATAATTTTTTAAAAAAATACTATATTATATAAAAAAAATCCAGATCTTTGCTTCCCTCGCGAAATATATTCATGCGGATAAATAAAAAAATTAGATTTTATAATAATATTTACCTATTGGTTTATTCGTCTAACACGAACCAAAGCATTAGAAAGGAATACATAAATATTGATACGTCCAAGGGTTGAAGAGGTCACAGGCGTGCCACTTGCCCAAGTTAAATATATGCCAGACACTTGCGAAAGTTGTTATTGGAAAGCTTATTTATATTTACTTTGGACATTATTACTTAAATTTGTTTAATAGTATTTCGGCTGTAGAATGCCCCGGGCACCGGGTTCAGTGAGGGCTAGAGTTTTTTTTAAATAAAATACGTGTCTACGTACTTTCAAAGAAAATCATGAAATTACGCACATTTTGGCCTCTGGACTAGAACCTCCAATTAATAATTAAGCCAATCGAGTCGCAAGGGTACAAGTACGAAACTGTATATGCGACTGGATGTGGATTCGATCCCCACTCAAATTAAATATTTATTTAAATTAGTATTTTCATTTCTTCACTCTGGTGTCGAGGCAAAGCGAGGCGTTGAGTTCCGAGTCCGACACTCAACACATAAAGTTTCCAGAATTCAGAGGAAAGTGGGCAACGGAGTGTCCTAACACTAGCTTCCTTCTGCCTACCCTGTTGTGTATGAAAAAACATATTAACAAATTATTAACAATGGGAACATGGTCCCATTGATAGAATTTCATATCATAAACTATCAATTATAGCTTTAGATGGCGTTGTATTTTACAATATAATCTACATTACAAATTAAAAATATAACATAAAAATAAAATTATTCACATGTAAATAATGTTAAATATATTAAAATTTTGAACGAAAATGAAAAATCAATAAATATTTTAATATTTATTTTCAATAATTAAAAGAAAAGGGATAGTTCTAACGTCTTTTCTTTTATAAGAGCCTGGTAGTGTAGCTTAAAAATATGGAAATGGATCAATATTTGCGATGCGCTGTAGTAACCTGTCATAGAAAAGGAGGCAGCGACAGGTTTCATATACCTAACCGTTTTGAGGCCTTTATAAAATTATTTTATATAAAAATTCATTTAGTACTTGTGTATAGACGTTAGTGGTTATGTTAAAATGTTATTTATTGTTTTAAGCTAGATATTTTTATTACTTATGAGGGCTAACGTAACAAGTATAATGCTGATTGTTATTATTATTTTTTTAGCTTATTTATTATGCAAAAGGAACCTAGGAACCTAATGGTAAGACACTATATTCCCATTAAGACACTTCTGTTTCCTATTTTTCGCCGAGGTCTGAAAGCATTGGGTGTTGAATGGGAGCTGAGCGAGTGGGAATCGAACCCACGACCTATCGCGTTTACGATCGCACGCTTTTGCCCCTGCGCGGCGACTGGCCTCACTTATTAAATTATAGAAAATTATAAAGTAATTTTCAATAAATATTTTCATCGCAGATTTAGACTTCACAAATTTTAAACCAAGTCTATCTAGACTTGCTTAAGTCTAGAAATAGCAGCTATCTCCTAGACTATTGGTTATTGATTTACAAGTAAGTACACAAATGCATATCTATCTCTTTCGTCAGACTGCATCTCGCATCTCTTCAAATGATATGCGCTCCTGGTACCGATGCATCGTTATATTTCGCTATACAATGTAATTGTAGATATTATATAGAAAAAGTGCATCGTACTTCATTTATGCAGTTGTATGGGTTTTAGTTTAATAAAATATGTTTAAATATGAGTTCAAAACTTGTATGAGACATGGTTCTTAGTGTTGTTGATTTATTTAAATGATTATAACTATATTTGTAATAATATTTATTATACCTATGTTTATATAATATGGCATCGCATTGCTTATATTCTCCTAAATATACGTATGAAAATTTGGATATTTAAAGCAAAAACGATTCCTTGGATAGATTTGAAAATGCTCTATTTTCTTTATATTTTATACCAAATTGGTGATTAAAAAAAGTTTAAGAAATGGAAGACTGAAATGACGTCTTTAGATATTTTGAAACTTGTCGCTTTTTATAATTTAGCAGTGACATTGAAAAGTCTAACCTAACCTAACCTAAATATTTTCCGACATAATTCTATTTCATGTTTTTATAGCTTCACGCTGTATCCCGCAAACAGCAGGGTAGGCAGACGTAACCTAGTATTAACCGTTGCCCGTTGAAATCTGGAGGCATTGCGAGTTGAGTGGCAGAACTCAACGCCGCGCTTTCTCTCGAAACCAAAACGAATGATATTAAATTAAAAATTACTTTAAACCAACAATTTTTAACTTTATATTATTATATCATCTGAAAGTCTAATTAAAATACCGTTTAAGATTACAAGAAACTCAACAGCCCGTAAAATAACCAATTTAGTATAAATATTGCAATGCAACAACCTGAATGAAGCCTTTTGTTTATTTTCTCTTTATTTTTTATATGGTAGTAACAACATTAGTTATTTAATTTTCCGCTTTTTGCCAAGAGACCGTACCAGAGACATTGCTTCCGTATAATGTTTCTCCGGATGGTATTTGAACTCAGAACCATTATGTTCAGTTAAAAGTGTTTACTGAGTCGCGATGACGTATCCCATTATTTAGTACGAAATAGAGAAATTAAAGATGTATTTCCCATTAATAGTTTATAAATTTAGGTAAGTCGTGGCTGAGAGGCACAAGCGTGTAACTGTAAAAACGATAGGTTGTGGGTTCGATTATTTGAGTTCCGCCACTCAAATCACAATGCCTCCAGAATTCGACGGAAAGTGGGGAGAGGAGTGTCTTGACACTAGGTTCCCTTTTGACTACCCTGCTGCAAGCGGGATACAGCGTGAAGCTGAAAACAAATTAAACTCTTACCAATGCTTGGCCTAGCGATGACCACAGGAAGGTTTTTGTATTCATTTTCCACCACCGCTTCCGCCAATCTCTTTGAGAACGTATAACAATTGGGATGTTGACGAAGAAGTGACGGTGTCAATATGTTTACTTGTTTACCATCTAGCCATTCGATAAGATGCATAACGTCTGAAGGATTTACTGGAGGCGCGTGCATCTTTATAAGAGACAAATAAGAAGTATTTTTTAAATTAATAAAGTACTCAGCTTTCTGTCTGTTTTGAAGACATTGCGCGGTGCATGGCGGAATTCAACACCGCGCTATGTCTAGGCCGACTGTAAACATTTTCCGAGGGGCAATGTTATGGGTATAGGTACTGTCAGACAATTCTTAAATTCGGTAAATCGTGAAATAATAATAATAATTATATGAGATAATATGGCAATAAATCATCTCATTCATTGGTCACAGCTTCACGCTGTATCCCGCATGTAGCAGGGTAGGCAGAATGAGCCTAGTGTTAAGATACTCCGCTCTTTACTTGTCACCGAATTTTGGACGCATTGCATGTTGAATGGTGGCAAGATTAAATATTTAATTTCCTCGAGTGGGAATCGAACCCACAACCTGTAAACAGTCACACGCTTGTGCCTCTACGTCATTGATCACTAAGGTAGAAAAAATAGATAATTCTTCTTTTGTTATTTAAGTGCATGTATTTGTATGCATTATATTTTTTAATTACCAACATTGTTTGCTTTTTAAATTACAAACCGGTCTTACTGACACGTACTCGTACCTACGGACAGGACATCGCAATTGTTTTTTTTAATTATATTTTTCTTCCGCGTGCATTTAAAAATACTTAGAATGATAATAATAATAATTGAAAATAACCTGTAGACCTTAAACTAGGCAGTTTATACCTACTTATAAGGATAAACTAATCTAAAATATTTTATGATAATAATATAGCGCATTGTACAAAATTAAATGTCATTATCAGTCAATAAAATGTCATTGTCAGTATCGAACCCAATACCTATTTTTTTAGCAGTTTCAATTATATTTTTAAATAAAAACAAATATATAACATATTCGAAGTAAATACCTCGGCGTTGAGTTCCGCCATCTAACGTGCAATGACTCGAGAATTCAGCGGAAAGTGGAGAGCGGAGTGTTTTAACACTAAAACCAAAAAAATTAAATCTTTTGAAAGCTCACCTTTTCCTCCAAAACTGCGTAATCAGGATAGCAAAATGCAGTAGATAAATGTATAAATACAAGTAGTTTGCTTAATTTCTTCGCCACGTTTAAGGTCCTTTGCGTGCCACACGTGTTCATGTCCACATTGTCTTTTAGAGGCGCTTCCAGCCTCAAAGTAGCGGCAAAGTGAAATAATATGGACACTTCTTTAGATAAATTTTCTATTTCTCTATCAGAGAGCCCGAAGTTATCGAATAATACATCTCCTTGCAGTGGTTTGATTTTCTTGAAACTGTCTGGGCGTTTGTTCTTCAGTCGGTCGAATAACTGAAATTTATGTTTACCTTAGAGTTAGTCTACTTATTTATTTTGTTTAGACTTACTTTTATGTTAAATAGTTATGAATTTAAGGTGAAAACTTGTGATATCACTATAATTTCTTTTTAGATCAATTTCTGTTTTAATAAAAACCTCTTATATGACTATTTTCAATTATAACTTACGTACAAAATAACGTAAAATATAGAAAAAATAAATTATTATAGGAAAGTATAAAAATGATGAGAAACTTAGGAGTGGTCGTCGTGGCGCAGTGGTACATGGGTTGACTGCAACGCGACGGTTGTGGGTCGATCCCTACTCGAGGAAATGAAATATTTATTTCCATTTATATTTTCATTTCTTCGCTCTGGTGGCGAGGCAAAAGAGCGACGACTTAACACGCAAACAGCCTCCAGAATGCGGCGGAAAGTGGGGAACGGAGTGTCTTAACACTAGGTTCCCTCTGCCTATCCTGCTGAGATAGAGCGTGAAGCTGATTTATTTATTAATTAATTTAAATTAAAAGTATTGGTAACAATTATTCATAAAAACAATAAACGCACTGGTAAACGTTGCATGTCTTCAAATCTTTGGTTAATCGACTTCCCCCTTTTCGGTCGCATTAATACATACACATTTCCAATGTCTGGTATACTATATAGGAGTTTTTCTATAAGAACTTTTCCCATGAATCCCGTTCCACCGGTCAATAGGACGCTCTTCCCCTTATAAAATTCTCTTATTGACGAATCGGGCGCCATGCCTGTAAAAAATAATTATTGTTTAGTCGTCATTTTTTTTCCTTTTTATAGCATGTAGCCTTAAATTGTAGTTGGTATAAATGTTTTACTTATTCAAATAAGTAAGCTTTATTTTTTTCTCCCATTAACTAGTGGGGACCTTACTGGGGACAATTCAGTCGATTATTCGAAGACGCATGAACCGTTTTGAATAATTATTTTTTTGTTTGAAAGAGTATTCCTCACAGGTGGTCTCATGGTGACCATGTTAAGATCTGATGATTGGGTCCTGGAGAAATGGATCCTGGCGAAAGAAATCCTCTTTAAATTTTATAGGCACACTTACAAGGATTTGGGTTTTTTGTAAAGGCTCGTGTGTTTGCTTTCGGAAAGTAAAATTTGATGAAGTGGAACTGATGATGAAGACTATAGTTGTAATACCTACTTTACTGTAATACTTACAAGGAAAAACATTGTTGATAATGACAATGAGATTCCTCAATTTGCATTTCTTTTCAACCAACTTCAAAAAAGAACATGTTCTCATTTTCAACCGACTTCAAAAAAGGGAAAGGTTTTCAATTTGCCAGAATATTATTTATGTAGTGTTGTTCTTGTCGTACGTACTCGTCCGACAAGCATTCTTTTAAGGTGATCACTTAAAACCTTATACCGACTTCAAAATTATAAAATCTTTCTTTATTTCTTAATTTTTACTTTATTATTTAAAGACGGTTTGCTTTTTGTTAAAAAATAAATTATTTTATTCCTATCGCTTATTTCTGCTACTGTATATTTAGTGTTTTTAATTCTCATTGCACAAATTAAAAACTTAGACAGTGTTAGATTCGGCGTTTTCGGTCGCCTTTCACTTTGCAGTTGTTTTTATAGCGTGCTCGGCCACGTGCTTCTGAACATAGAGTAAGGGAAATGAAAATGATATAAGCTATAGTCTCTCTATGCTTAATTTTTTTGTCACTATGAACTATTGAGCTTATTATTTTTTTGTTTTAATTTTTTTTCATAAATTTGCTTAAAATTAAGAAAAAAATACATATTTTATTCATGGAAGCCTTTTTGGCCACTTTGTTGTCTATCCGTCTGTCCTAGACTCATTTGACCCCTTTTGACCTGTAGGATTCTTCCCGTTGACTTAGAATTATAAAACTTGGCAAAAACTGAGAGCTTAGAGTCAAAACAAAAAATATGATGTTTCTGTAGTAAATTTCATACAATTGAATGTAGATCCCCAGAAACTTAAGTTAGTACGTTGGACTTGACGGTTCGAAACCACTGGAGGTTCAGATACCTCCAGTGGTTTCGAACTCACTACCATCTTGTAGAGACACTTTTATAGAACAACTAGGGTGTGTCTGGATATATCATTTCTGCCTCGTATTCTTAAATGAAGCGTATCTATCTTGTCACCGGTTTGCATAACATCGTCGACCTGGTTGGACCACATATTTTTCGTCGTTTTTGGTAAGCGTTTGGTCGCTACTACTATGTTGTCTTATAAACTTAACTACATAGATATATAAATTCTTCTTGCCTACTATTGTTTTTAAGAATTTAAGATTTTCGATAATTTTGATTATTGATATTTTTTATACACTATAATTTTTTTATTTGAAAAATCGCCTTGAATCATTACCAAAGAACTAGAACCTATGTATGTAATTACATAAATTATAATAATTAAGATTTTGTTTTATATATTTACATTTTAAAGTGCAGTATCATGATAAGGTAATTACGTTTACACGCTAATATTGTGTTTACCAATTTATTATGTAAAACGTATATTAAAAACGTGAGGCCAGTACCTACTGGCGCAGGGGCAACATGTGTGTGATTGTAAACGCGACAGGCTGTGGGTTCAATTTTCACTCCAAGAAATGAAATATTTAATAATTTCATCCAGTGTTGAAGCAAAAGCGCAGCGTTGAGTTCCGCCAGTCAACAGGCAGTTATAGAATGGAGTGTTTTAACTCTACGCTCCCCCTTCGATACAGCGTGAAAGTATAATTATAATCTATCGACTATTATGGCAAGGAAGTAGTTTGTATAGCAGTGTACAGACATCACTAAAAAAGGGGAAAGCCTGATAAGCTGTTGTAACGTTATTATTGTATCCGAGTGAAACGACTTGTGTTGATAGAGCACGTATTGCTGTCAATTATACTACATTGCCACAGTCAATAGGAAATGAATCATTAATAAATATAGGGAGAAAAATTATTAATTCTATGTATTTCTATAGGTACGAAATTATGAGTCTTACAGAGAAGTACCTACCTTGGTTGTGCTTATCTTTTGATTTTCGACAGGTGAATGGCGTTAAGTTCCGCCACTCAATACGCAATCCCTCCAAAATTCGGCGGAAAGTGGGGAACGGAGTGACTTAACAATAGGATCCCACTGCCTGCCCTGCTGTGAGCGGGATACAGCGTGAAGCTGAAAAAGAAAGAATCTCTATATTTAATTCTTTTTGGTCTAGAATAGAACCGGCAACTTAAGAAATCGATCGACCGTGTCTCATAAGTGTACAAAGTAATATAATACGAGTACGTTTGTTCTATCTACTATCTAATATATGCATAACTTATAAATATTAATATTTCCTAAGTGGGGCTCGAACTCACAATTATCGTATAAATGGGACTATTGACAACTGATCTACTATAGTGTGTAAGAAATAACAAATACGAGTAACTAACTATAAATAATTAATTTGAATATGCAAACGTTTAGCTTTGATTTTCTTTCTACCTTGAAAGTCGAACGTTGCGAAACGTCGAATCTACTTGATGACCGACATAGGTAGTTTGCGGTGTCAAAAGGCGTGTAGAGTTTAAAAATATATATTTCTTAACTATGTAAACCATATTATTTATTCAAAATATCGTATATAGGTTAGATTACTTCATTTGTTTTAAGGTTGTTTGGTGTTTGCGCTCATTTTGTGGGTAGGTAGTGATTTAATTCATTATTTTTAATTTAAATTTACTCCGTACAATAGTTGTAATTAAATCTATTTTCACTCATTTTAAAGCATTTTAGCGTTGCCAAAAATAGCCATTTTGAGAGTTTTTTTCGGAACACCTACTAATAAAAACAGATAACTAATATTTAATTCCCACTCGAAGAAATGAAATATTTTATATTTGTGTTGAATTCCGCCACTCGTCACGCAATTAATTCAGAATATGGCGGAAAATGGGGAAGAAAATGCGGAACTACAGTCACACTTGCCTCTTAAATATAATTTTCATTATATCATCTAAATACTTATGTAATAAAGTGCGACCATTTTAGTTTATTGTCTTAAGTGCACATTCACTACACCGTAAAAAAATACTAGTGTTTAAAAGGATTGCGCCATACAATGCATCACATAATCGGTCGAAATTCTGCAGAGTACCTACAGACCATTTGTAACGGTGCTGTGGTTTTTTTGTATGCATTTGTAGATAGGTAGTTGCATTGAAAGCTTTCAAAGTTAGAGTTTTTTAAATTTTGTATTGAATATGAAATACGAATTATTATAATTAATAATTCTTACATTATAACGATTGAAGAAGCCGCATGCTTGTGCGACAGTACTTATCTTCGATAGGTTGTGGGTTCGATTCCTACTCGAGGAATTAAATATTAAATATTTTAGGTAACGCATTATTTATTCGGGGATCGAACCCACAACCGTCACGTTACAGTGACAGCCTTGTGCCGCTGCGCCAGAGTAGAGGCTACTTATTTGGTTTTGTATATCTAAAAAACTTGGTTTCAACTTAGTTTATATGCAAGAAAGTCTCGTTTACAATGTGAGTTACGAAAATTAGCCATTGAGGCTTGCCAGGCTCCATTCAGGTATTTACCGAAGCGTGAATTCCTAAATAAAGATGCTTTTTTTTCTAAATCATGACAGAACAAAAATGTTGTTTGAATGTTTGAGATATAAAATTATAGGTATATATAACATTAAATATAGTATATTATTTAATTTGTATCATAAATTATACGAATTCTTCTATAATTTATGACACAAGTTAGAACACAAGTTCTTTTAGGCGCTGAATCCGGTACCTACATAGCAGAGTGGGAAACCTGGAAAGCTATTGTTAAAACGCTCCGTTCCCAACTTTCCACTAAATTGTAGATGTATTGCATGTTGAGTGTCGGAACTCAACGCCGCTTTGCCTCGTAACTAGAGCGAGGAAATGAAAATATTTCATTTCCTCGAGTGGAAATGGAACCCACAACATATCGGATTTAAAAAAAAATGTTCCTGATACTATTCATAATACTTATATAAAAAACAATAATATATATAATTATAAAATAGTATAATAATATAGCTAATGATTACATTATAATTGATTCACTTTGCAATTTTATTATCTTTTTAGATAATATTTCCTTATTTTAGCTCAGGAGTAGTTACGAGTAACTATAGAAACTGTTAATTTTTTGTCACAATATAAGCGAATATAATTAAAATATTCATATAATAAATAAATATTGGAATGTATTAACTATTATCAATAATATTTCGCTCAGGCAGTGAAAAATTTCATGGAAAAGCATCATAAATGATTTTCAAAATTTGTTAAAAATTAGTAACAAAATGGATAAGATTTATTTATTTTATTATCACACTATATTATACACTTAACATTCGCATTGCATTAGGCTGCATATATTAAAATACAACTCTATATATAATAAAAAGAAAATAAAATCGGTTCACCCAGTCAAAAGTTCTGGGGTAACAAACATAAAAAAAAAAAAAAAATATACCATAATAATACTTATTTCATATATCAATAACCGTTTAAATTAAATTATTCAAATTTTCAAATACATCACGAACTAGCGGGTTTTAACTAATGGATGCATGTAGACTAATTGGCTTACCAATAATGAAGCGCTCAAAAGTAGCTTAAAATAGTTCGTGTAAAATAACCTTTAGCGCGTGTCTTGATTAATTAATTAAAATTGACGATTGTTATAAGAGAGAAACAACTAAACCGGTTTTAGATAGTAATGCTTAATGTTACATCTTTTAAGAGGCCGTTGTAGCCCAGAGGCACAAGGGTGTGACTGTAACGCGACAGTTGTGGGTTCGATCTCCAGACGGGGGAGTAAATTATGTCTGGTACCAAGGCATTAGATAAGTTAATTATCTTTCAATTTAAACATAAAATAAGGCCGTCGTACCCTCGTAGCGCGCGTTAGATGCAGCGGCATAGTGTCTCAGTGTGAACGCGATTATTGTGGGTTCGCTTCCCATTCGAGGAAATGAAACATTTTCTTTTCCTGCCTAGTAACAAGACAAAGGGTGGCGTTGATTTCACGCAATGTCTCAAAAACAGTGCGGTGCTCGGGGAACTTAGTGTCTTAACACTAGGTTCCCTCTGGCTACCCTGTTATATACAGGTTTGCGCTCGTTATATTGTGAGGCGAAAATTTGTACTTTCTAACACCTATCCAAAGTAAACATATTCAACTAAGTAACATGCACAAGTATTTGTTTATTTTCTTAGCATATTCAATTATTATTAAAGTTGAAGACCAATCAGTATATTTTATAACCTATTGTTATTTACTTTATTTATATTCCATAGTGCACTTTGTATTTTATATATATAACCTAGAGTTTAGAAGAAATGTCGGTACTGAAAATATACAATACATACTTATAAAATTTTGACTATAGTTATAGGCCGAATGTGAATTCTGTAACGAGTTCAGGTACAATATATTTTATACTAGAGCCTCACGCGCGGCTTCGCCCGCTTATACTTATTGTTAATGGCCAAATTATGCGAAATGATTTAATTAATTACTAGATGAACTGTTGCCTGTGTGTTATCCTGATGTACGAGTATAAGCTATATTACTGTAAAGTTTACTCTAAATCTGTTCAGTAGTTATTCACATTTATAATATTAGTAGGATAAGTGTCCATAGCGTACCTAAAAAATTATATGTTTTTATCGTATCTAGTTATTATAATTATACTAGGTACCGTATTACTTATCTATAATTATTTAATGACATTGGCGAAATTACTATTATCATATGCAAACAACTCAAGCTGTATGCATAACCATTTTGCAGTTTATCTATAATTCACAGATCACATTTTAAATCGAGGTTAAGATGTAATGGCATTGGAATATTGTGAATTCATTTTGTTTACTTTATACAAAAATACCAATTTCTGGAGCCTATGTAAATAAGTTTTTTTTTAAATTAGCACAAATTTTAGCTTATTTTTTTATTATTCCCGCTGTATCCCGCATACAGCAGGGTAGATAGAGAGAACGTAGTGCTCAAACAATCCGAAACTGCTCTCAACTCTGATTTCGTTCTTGAGACGCCATTTTCATAATATATACTTAAATGAAAATCTCAAGACCGATCTCAGAGTTGAGACTACCTATATATTAAGATCCTTAGCACAGAAACTACAATAATTTAACTATAATCAATTAGCCTTTAAGTTATATAATATATAGATATAAAAAATATAGTTAATTTTCTTAATGTAGGTATGTATTGAAATGTTGTCTTTATTTAACCCAACGGTAGTAGTTACAATGAGGTAAAAACACGAAAAGGTTATAAATGTCAGATACAAAGATAGATACTCCACGAGTATTTTTAAATGTAACTAATTTTGAACAAAAAAAAACCTGTATTAAGTAGATGTTTACAATTACAATTTTTCACTCCAAAGTAAAAATAGAATAGAAATAATAAATAGTGAAAGCTTTTTTATTTCAATGATCAGACGAGTGATAAATAAAATTATCACTCGCTTCACGCTGTATCCCGCACACAGCTGGGTAGGCAGAGGGAACCTCGTGTTAATACACTCCGTTCCCCACTTTCCGCCCAATTCTAGAGGCATTGCGTGTTGAGTGACGGAACTGAACCCCGCGCTTTGCCTTGCCTTGCCACACCAGAGCGAAGAAATGAAAATATAAATTTAAATAAATATTTCCTTTCCTCGAGTGGGAATTGAACCCGATTTTTTTTAAATAAAATATTTAGTATATATCCTTTGTAATGTAAAACTAAATTCTTAGTAATACTTTCGCAAATTTCATGAAATCTTGTAAACGAATGTAAATCTTACAACGCCTAATCTATTTAGTGGTTAGGTTTGACCGCAACATTAGATAACACTATATAATTTGGAATTTTCAACTATAACTACAAATAAGTTAACGAAAATCCTTGTCCTAATTAGGCTTTCATTATGCCAATTATGTATTGGTACAAAACTAGCCGACTTGGCACGTAATTTGTGTTAAAAAGATAATTTAGGTCTGTATGAATTCCGCTCTCAGGTCTGAGATCGATCTTGGGAAGCCGTGTTGGTTGTTTTCATTCATAAATTATAATCTATGAATGAAAACGGCATCTTAATATCGCCCTCAAGATCGATCTCAAAGTTAAAAGCCATCTATATATATGGCCCCTAACGTTTTTACTAATATTTAAAAAATATTGAAAACAATAGGTACATGAAATTTTTATAAATGACGTGACGAATAAACTAAAAATATACTTAAATGACTTTAATATTTTTACATGAAAACAAGAAAATATTATAATTTATTTCAAAAATACACATAATTGTTTTATATAACATATATTACATTACCGAAATTCTGTCTTAACTCGAGCGTGAAACGAACGCACGTTAATTGTTTTTTTTATATTTTTTGTTTTGACTTAACACGCATTTGTTCGTGCACTATTAGATATTTGAAAATATAGTAGGTACTTGCATATATTAGAAAGCACATACTTTTTTTCCAGCTTCACGCTCTATCCCGTAATATGTATCTATAATATTTTTAGTCATTTTATGCAGGATCAACCCGTATAGTGTCTGTATAATATTCAATTCTCCACATTAAATTTAGTGAAGCCATTCGTAGCGCAGCACAAAGAGTGATTAACCCCGACAGATTGTGGATTTGATTCTCATTCGAGGAAAAAGTCAAATAAGTACCTCTCTCAGAATATAGTACAGGTTATTAAACGAATTTTTACGATTGTCGAACTTCACAGTCTGGTGATTATTTAAATTTAACCTGCTCAAAAATAAGAATTTCCTTTTTTAAAAAAAAAGAAAAAAATTAATGTCGTAAACAATAAATTTTAGTATAATGTGCAATTAAAAATCTTTATTTCAGAATGAATCTCTATTATATTTTTATGAAAGGTTATCTCTATTGTATAAAAGACAGAGAGAAATAGAGGCGTAACCCTCTACTTTTCTTGTTATCCTCTATATCTCGACAAACTTGACCAACTTCAGAATATGTGTATTCGTTTTATCTTCGGCTTACGCCAATTTGACCACGTTTCTGACTTCCGTCGACAATTAAATTGGCTTCCTGTGCGTTTACGCCGTAACCTGCACATTCTCACTATTATTTTTAACATTTTAAAGTCATTCTCTCCTCTTTACGTTTTCAATTGGCACTCCTAAGTGAAAGACCTAAACGCTAATGTGTAACTCTATGAAAGCTTGTATAAGTACTCTATATTTAATACCTCTTTCTATGAAAAATCCTTCACAGTTCAAGCAGTGCGTTTATGGAACTCTCTACCTAACTCTATACTGTCGGGCAATCCATCTCTAAATACCTTTAAAATTAAATTATATTTATGTAGGTATAGTAATATTATGTATATTTGTATGTAGATTTATTATTATTATTAACATAATATTAAAATACCGCATCCGAATCATTTCTTTTAACATCTCCTACATGCAAGGGTTTCTGGTAGAGATCTCTGTTAGAGATAAGTTATCCATTGTACACATTTTTTCTGTTGTCATAAGTTTTCTGTATTTTCTTTCTTGCGCGGTACATAAATAAATAAAAAAAAAATTAAAAAAATGTTTTTCTTTCCTGTATTTTCGTCGTGGCGCAGCGGCACAAGGGTGTGACTGTAACGCGACGATTGTGGATTCGATCCCCACAAGAGGATGTGAAATATTTATTTACGTTTATATTTTCATTTCTTCGCACTGGTGTCGAGGCAAAGCGCGGCGTTGAGTTCTGCCACTCAACACGCAATGTCTCCAGAATTCGGTTAAAAGTGGGGAACGGAGTGTCTTAACACTAAGTTCCCTCTGCCTACCGTGCTGTGCGCGGGATACAGCGTGATTTTATTTATAGTTAATTCGATACTATATCGAAAATTCATAATAATACGTAGCTATCATGACGTGTAGAGCATGTAGGCTGAGAGCTGAGAGAGCCTAGTGACATTCCGTTCCCCATATTCCGCTGATTTTTCAAGACATTGTTTGTTGATGGCGGAACTCATCGCCGTGCTTATTGAAATGAATTTTTTTTCTTCTACATAAATATTGAAAGAAATTAAAATATTAAATAATTATTTCACACGAGTGGGAATGGAACCCTTAACCGTCGCGTTTTAAACATATTACGTCATATTATTGTTTTAAAAAATTAGTTACAGAATTTAACATTTTAATACCTATAGGTATTGTATAACTAACTGTAACTTCTATTGTTGACTAATTTATTTATTTTTAATATTTTTTGAATGGGGAATTATTATCAACGACAATTATGGAATTATAATAATTTAAAAATAATATTAAATTAATAATCAAAATAAATTTAGAATAGTTTTTATTTTATTTTATTTTATACATTCAATTTTTTAAAATCCTAATACTTTACGAGAATAAGGATTAATTTATTCATATGTTTTAAAAGTGTTATAATAAAATATTATACATAAAAATAACAAAATAAAATCAAATATAAATCTGTCAGTCATTATCTTGGTATAAACATTAATAGTAATCACAATTAATTACACTTTATATACAATTATTATAATGATAATAATATAATTTTTCCAATTAATATTTATTTATTGTTTTTACTTACCTTTAAACCGGTATTAGTGTAAACTTAACGACAATCTCTCACGCACACCGTAACGCAACTGGCGCTCGCGCAGCTTCGACGACGGATAAAAATTAAAAGTGCCCACTCGTTTTGTTTTTTTTTTATTTAATTTAGATTTTATTTATCCTTTTTTTATTTATTATTTATGAAATTATGAATAATGTCTCTAATTTGAGATGAAATGTCTTTTTTTTAATACTTTTTGGTCAATTGAAGAACTTTTTGGGTAATTGGGGTTATGCGAATAATGGGAGAAGATTGGGTAATATAATTATAATTATGAAGATAATATTAAATGTTTTAATTTAATCAGATAAACTTATATGGAAATCTCGCAACTTCCGTCCATACTGTAGATGAAATCAGAGGTTGCGTTCTAAAATTTGATATAAATCCTTTTGCTTTTCTTTTTCAATGACGTTCATCTCAGTTTGTATCTTATTTGCACCATTCTTGGCTTAGCGAATACGTTAAGCGATCGGTTTTTTTAGCTGTATCCCCCACACAGGAGGGAACCTAGTGTCAAGACACTCCGTTCCCCATTTTTAGTGACTGTAAACGCGACTGGTTGTGGGTTCGATCCCCACTCGAGGAAATGAAATATTCAATATTTTAATTTCTTCGCTCTGATGTCGAACCAAAGTGCTGCCTTCAGTTCCCCCACTGTATGCGCAATGCCTCCAGAATTCAGCGGAAAAAGGGCAATCGGGCAGCGGAAAAAGTGGGTAAAAGGGCAATCGGTTTTAATTTTGAATTATTACGAATGCAATGTATCTATCTTCATACGTCTCCCCATAGATTAAATTCCGCTAGAGCTAGATGAACCTAATTATATCCAATTATTCGGAAAATTGAACTTAACGGGACTGAGAAATGTAATGATCAAAAAATTCTTGCATATTTTTTTAAGTAGTGGGCTTAAAAAATAAAGATATATTGTTGTTATAGTGTAATACTTGTTTTGCATCGTCACGCAAAAAGATATTTGTCACTAAAGTCATTGGTATAGGAAAAGAACGGGCCGGGTGAGCCGTGCCCACCCCAGAATAGTCTTGTTCCCATCCCTGATATTTTACTAACAAAAATTTAACTCACAACAAAAATTAAGTGGGGAACGAAGTGTCTTAACACTAGGTTCCCTCTGCCTACCCTGCTATGTGAGGGATACAGAGTGAAGCTGATAAAATCTAACCCTGAAAAATTGAACAAAAACCTTTACACAAACATATCTGTTCAAATTGTATTTGTAATTTCAATATTAATTATTATTGTTGCCCGGATTTTCTTGTGATCTAATAGCAAATATTTAGTAATCAATAACATTTCCATTTAGGCCCTTTTTTGTGGCTTATTTGTTCCTATTCCTTTAAAAATCTGAAGATCTTATCTGCTTAAGATTACAAATGAAGGTCTTCTCTTCGTCGTTCAGAAAATATTTCGTATTTCTGAACAGTTTCCAAATTGTGCATTTGCTAATAAGATTCCGATTCCATGATTCCTGTCAATAGTTTATATTTAATTAATATTTTTTCTTTTTACATCTTTAAAGTGTTATTCCACACTTAGGAAAGAAAAAAACTTTAGAAAATATATAAAATTTTTAACGTAGCGGGATTTGAACCCGCGTCTCTTTGGAAACCGTTCAAGTTTCGGACGGTGTTCAAAGAGGCATGGGTTCAAGTCCCGCTACGTTAAAATTTTTATGTTTACTAAAGTTAATAAACCGTTTTTACCGACAGTTTCTCAGCTTCACAAAAATCTGTCTTCTCATGTAACATATTAAATAGGCAGAGAGAAGTTAGTGTGTTTTATTATTATTATTAATAAAAAATAAAAGACTTCTTTCAGAATATTCCTCGCTTATTAATAATGTAGGATCATATGACGAAGCAACAATTGATTGCTATTTGCATGTGGGCGGATGTCTTGTTTGATTAGTGAGTGTAGTAGACACGCGTATTGTAACTCATAAGTCATGTTGGATTCAGTTTTTATTATTTTTTCTTACTTAAATGTATTATATGTAATTGTTTAAGCAGTCGATATATTTATATTTTAAAGGGTTTCTTTAAGACTACATTTAGGTCGCAAGTTCTCACCCTGCAACGCGATGTGTTTCGATGCTCCATAAAGAATCTATGGTATGCTAAGAAGTTTCTTCTCTCTATTCTTTAACATAAACATAGGTTAGAAGCTATTTGTAGCTCCGTCCTCCATCTCAAAATATATAAAGAGATATGTAGAGACCGTAGAGTTTGGCGCTCGTCCTCTCTGACTACCCCGCTAGGGATAAAGCATGAAAGCGTGATATCAAAAACCCTGCGTCAGAACTCGTAAGTAAATAAAACTAAAAGGAACCTTGAAATACCTTTATTTTATTATTATTTTCATCTGTATCATTTTTGGATTTTCATAAGTTTTTATTTTATAAATATAACATTATATATCTATTTAGAAATCTTCTACTTTATGATTATTTACATAATAAACGTTGAGTGTTTTACACAACGAAAATTCAAAACGTCAAAGACTAAATTATTTTCGTAATAGGAAAGATCGATTTTGCCAGCACTCTCAAACATGTAGAGACATATCACCTAGCCTGTGGACTGGCCACATGCACTCGCAGCCGGCTGGTATAACCATTGTCCTTGTTTCCCAGCAGTCACTGAAAAAGGATAGAGAAGAATATTTGAAATATTGTAAGTAAATACATTATCCTTTTTAGCTGTCCCACTATCCTTTTTACTGTACTCCGGGTCGGCAGAGGGAACCTAGAAAACTCGTGCTATCACTACGTACCTACTCATTAAGCCATTTCCATTCCTCACTTCCCGACGAAATTCGGAGGCATCGCGTGTTGAGTGGCAGAGCTCAACGCCGCGCTTTGCTTCCAGAGCGAGGAAAATGACTTGTTGTGCTCGCTTGCGTCCCTGACTTACTACTGGCCTCTAAAAAAATACGTTAGATTTGATTGAAATTTAAAAGGAAACTTCACCTTGAGTATCGTCGTCTGGTCAAATGAATAGTTTTATTCCATTGGACACAGGAGAATCCGAGACTCGAACAGACCTAAAGGAGATAAATAAATAACAATTATTATGAGTTCATCATCATCATAATAAAGTTCTGGGGTGAGCATGCACGTGTAGTTGGCCCATGTAGATATATGTAATGATTCGAATATGGATACAGTTTGGAGAACGGAGTGTCTAAACATTGTTTTTTTAGAGCAAAAGAAACAGAACAGAAAACACTAGAATAAAGGAGGAGAAAACATTAAAAACACTCTACTTTACTATATAAGTACTTTGTATGCATTTCAACTATGTAACATTGGATCTTGTGATTCATGTTACGTAATATAATGCTAGAGCATCTCGATCATTGAAAACAATCAAAAGAAAACAACTGCTTATTTCATTTTAATACTAGTGGACTCGAACGCGGCTTCGCCCGCTTGAACTATACGAATACTTATTAAATATATTTATGACATTATTTTCAGTTTTCAATAGAGAGATGCGTTAAGCAAGCTCATTTTGGGTGACGTTTTCTAACAAACTTTGCAAATCGTTGCTTAGCACCGATCGCATAGCGACGGTTGTTATTAACATGGCGGAATAAATTGCATGTCAAATTAATAAGTATTTTAATATATTGGCATATATCGAAAATATTACAAATATGAGAAAAAAAGTATCCTATGTTCATCCCGAGACCCTCAAGTATCTCTATATGAGTATTTTATCAAATTAGCGGTTTGGCCCTGATTGCGTAAAAGACAGACAGACAGACAGAGTTACTTTCGAATTTATAATATAGGTATGGATTTCAAGTAATTGAACATAGTTAATACGATATTTGGTATAATATGATTTTTTCAATAATAAAGGTGATATATAAAATTAATATTCTTATAAATTTTGGTATTTGTTTATTATAGGAATAATATACAAGTGCAATATGATATGATATGATATAAATTTGACGCCATACTAATGTAGTTGGAAACTAATTGTCGACATAAAAATTATAATAACAAGTTTTCTCTAAGTTACATTCTCTTCACTTTCTTAGCTTATTTTTTTTAGCTTCGCCCAGTAGGAACTAGAAAGAACACAGTATAGAGACACTCCATTCACCTCTTTAAACGAATTCTCCAGACATTGTTGAGCAACGAAACTCAACGCCGTGCCTCGTCTTGTTACCAGAGCGAAGAAATGAAAATAGTTCATACTCCCGACTAGAAATCGAATCGCACTTATGGTAACTCAACTAGGCTCTACCGCTCATCATACATACATTTAATTTTAACGATTGTCCCCTATACTATAAAAGATATCATATTGATAGTGAAAGTAATTTTGGGTAAAGAGAAAGAGAGAGCTAGTTCTTTTATTCCACTGTATTTATGAAGTCCTGGTACGGAGGTCTAAATATAGACTGGCTGGATCAATACCCCGAGCATTGGGCATTTGACATTGGCTAAAAAGAGGTAGCGGCCAAATTTTTGATACTAAATAAATATTAGTTTCTGTATTGAATATAAATTAATTTTTTAATTTATTTCCTATTTCCTATAAAAAACACGGATTTTCTATAATTGAAGACGAGTGAAGAAAATGGAAATAACTTTTCTTTGTCTACCAAATATAATTATTATCTAAATAATCACTCAAAACGCCTTGAAAATTAGGCGGAAAGTGGGCAACGGAGTGTCTTAACACTAGGTTCCCCTCTACCTATGAAGCTGGAAAAAATCTTAACAATCAATCATTAAATTCATTACTTTCAAAGATACAAATAATGACTAAATATATTTTTAAATTGGATTTAAGGATGTTTAAAAAGATATTGTAAATCTTGCCAACATCTCTTAGTCTTTCCACTATCGATTTCCATGATACTCATCTAAGTGCATCTGCATGCTACCACCTAACGATTTCTGCCCTCCTGGTAGATTATGTATTCGGATTTTGCATGCTTTGCCTGTACATTCTATAGGCACTGCCAATCAAACAAAATATACGACGGTTTTGTATCTCTATCGTTAATGATTTCCTTTTGCGAGTGAATAGAAATAATATGTATTTGAAAAGGAGAATTTTATTATTTAATAATAAATATTAAATGTCTAATATTGTAATTATTTAATAACATTAAATATAATATAATTATTAATTAATTTAATAAGGCCGTACGGCCGTATTGGCGCAACGCGACAGTTGTGAGTTCGATTCCTACTCGAGGTTCCTTTCCTGGTTTCCTAAACACTTCCTTCGTATAAAGCAAATTCTTGCAAACACTTCCTTCCTTCCTGAAGATGAATGGCCAATATGAAGAACTTAATGACGGTACCGGTACTGTACGTAATCGACATTATTAATTTAACGTAACTATTGCGGGATCCATGATAACCAGGAAAAGTTAAAATAGTAAGTTATAATATAGTAAAAAGAAACTATGAAACAAAAAAATAGTATATTCTAGAATAAAAAAATTTCAAAACCTGGGCATTAAAATTAGTTAAAATATTTCTTTTAATAGGTTAAGTATTATTATTAACAGATTTAACTAACTACAGTAATTTCTCGACTCTCGACTTCCATTGTTTTCCAATGTATCAAAAACAATGTACTGACAAAAAATGTAAGTTAAAAAAAATATTACATGGCTTATGTCAGTTAAGTAAGGTTTTTTCCATCTTCCTAACCTCCATAGATGCGAACAAAAGGGTCGTTTGTGCGTGTGGTTACTTCTAGATACTATATTACGGAAGTTACTTAGCGTTAAAACAAAAACGAACGCGGCTATTGCATATATCATTTGCTTGTCAATTTGTCTCTAACGATTTGTCATTGGTCACGAGATGACTTAAATAGAATCGAATGAATGGTGTTTTCTCGTAGATTTTTTAAGTAGATTTATATATTACTGTTCTTTTATGAGAGATTCTTTTATTGTTTGTAAAGTATAAAAGTAGCTAGTAACTAGCGGACGCGCGCAGCTTCGCCTGCTTATTTGTAGTGAAAGTTGTGAATTATAATAAACCATAAAATACGTTTTCAATGAAATATTTTTAAGTCTAAATTTAAAATTTTATAAAAATCGGTGGCGTTTCTCTATTTTCTCTTAGGTACCAGTTAGATGAAACGATGGGTCAGGTTTGGGTGATAGAGAGCAGAGAGTAAAATTAACTACCTAGTTTAATTAATACAGGACATTGGGACCTCTACAATTTGTATAAAGATGATGTATGTAACTAATTTTTCGTTGTAGTATTCGAAGTAATGGTATTGTCAGAATTTCAAGGTTCCTAAAAAAACTGGTCTTAATATATAAACAACACAATATGAGTGTTGCTTATTAAACTTAATAACACAATAAAATTTTGAACAATATTTATTCTTCTTTTTAAATTTCTGCTTCTGTTCCACCTTTCAGGCCAAACAGAGAGAATCAGTAAATAAAAGATTTCGTCTCGTACAAATAACAGAGAACTTTCCGGAATAAAATACTCTTTGATATGGGCACAAAGTCTATTACCCAATATTTTAACCCACAATTAATAAGTATACTATGGCTTAACAAGTGGTTTACCTCGTTGGTGACGTCACCATCACCAGGGCTCATGGTGCAGCGTACCTCCTCGTAGTACGCCGGCCTGTATTCGTACTCGTTGGTGTTCAGCCTGTGGATCTTCCTCTCTAAGTGGCAGATGGGGTAGTGCTTCTGTAGATGAAATAATGTTTGGGTTAAGGTTAATTGTTAATAAGATTATTTGTAAGTATAATGTTAATTGAAATTTGAGTACAACGAGGGTTTATTTTTTGAGATCTTGTCAATAAAATCAAATCAGCTTCACGCTGTATCCCGCAGACAGCAGGGTAGGCAGAGGGAACCTAGTGTAACACTCCGTTCCCCACTTTCTGCCGAATCCTGGAGGCATTGCGTGTTAAGAACGTTGTTGCAGAACTCAACGCCGCGCTTTTGCCCCGACACCAGAGCGAAGAAATGGAAATATAATCGTAAATAAATATTTCACTTCCACGAGTGGGGATCGAACCCACGACCGTCACGTTACAGCCACACCCGCTGCGCCACGACGGTTTCAATGAACTCTGGTTAAAAAATCTCTAAAATCTAGTCTAGGCTCCTAGGCGCATACTAAGATGTAATATAGTTATCAGTTAGTTTGCAATGGATTTGGAATTAGATTAGTTAGTTCATTTTGGTATAGTTATATTTAATAGAGAGATATAAGTCTAGTTATGTAATAATTCTAGCATCTTTTATAGACGGGATAAAGCTGAAAAAAATGTAATTTGCCAAATTATGACATAATTTAGGACTGGAGATAGACGGTAACTAAATATGAGAATGAGCGATTTAGGTGGATATTGGGGAGATCCCCAATATATTAAAGATTCTTCTTCTCTTTCCTAAGCATTAAAGGACAAAATTCTAAAAAGAAAATACTAAGATTTTTTATTTAACTTTACTCTAAAAAATTTTCTACAATGTTGAAGTTGTTTATTATTAACATTGTTGAATATGTTTTACGAAATTATGATTTAACCAAGGTTTTCTCAAGGCATACATAACTGTCGTATGTACTATTATGGTGGCGTTAACACTTGTTATAGTCACAATTTAAAACAAAATAGTACTTTAATTTCTTAATAGTACTTTAGAATAAAGTAAATACTACACATACACACACACACATATATATCTATATATATATTACAGATGATGTTATAATATAACTATAAAAAAAATTCTTAGTTGGATAAAATAGTAAGAATCATGGAGTCTGTTTTTTTGCCTCAATTTCAAGCCTCATTCAGCCTCATTTCAAGCCTCATTTCAGGCCTCGCAAGGGTGTGACTGTAACGCGACAGTTGTGGGTTCGATCCCCACTCGAGGAAGTGAAATATTTATTTACGTTTATATTTCCATTTCTTCGCTCTAGTATCGAGGCAAAGCGCGGCGTTGAGTTCAGCCACTCAACACGCAATGCCTGTAGAATTCGGCAGAAAGTAGGGAACGGAGTGTCTTAACACTAGGTTCCATCTGCCTACCCTGTGGTGTGCGGGATACAGCGTGAAGCTGAGTTTTAAAAATTATGATCTTGGCTTTATAGGACAAAAAGAAAATTAAAGAAGTAGTGCATACAGTTAATATATTTTTTATTGAAGTAGTTCATTTTACCTGTGAGCTTAATTGTCTTAGTTCTCGTTCTTGAGAGGTTTGCAAGGATTCAGTGTACTCTGGAAGATTCTGTAATATACAAATAATTTTTCCCTCTTAATTTTTCCCAAAATTAATCCCAGAAGTTTGTGTTGTGGGCATTAAGAACTTATTAATACATACATAGGTTACACATTAAAATATGTTTTAACTGATGTTCTCAGATTCTATTGGAATTCAGGTGGAAATAGGAGAAAAGAGTGTTTTTACGCTAAGTTAAAATAAAATTATTTTGAAACTGTAACTATTACGCAATTCGAATGAGATTCAACCATTTATTATGCCTATCCTATCCTATATCTTATAAAACAAAGTCGCTTTTCGTGTCTGTCTGAACTTTCTAACTCTTCTTCTTCTAAACCACCCAACGGATTTTTATGCGGTTTTCACCATTAAGTCGAGTATTTTTCAGGGAAGGTTTATATATAGTTTATTATTTGTACATTCTTATGTAAATTAACATAAATACGATAAATGTGTCTAAAGTCCTACCCGTTGAGACACTTTCGCGCATGCGCTGCTTTAATGGTAAGTACTACATGAAAAAAATGTACTGGAGTATTGTTCCTCTTAATAAGATCTACAAAAAAGTCCGCGACAGCATATTTTTATCTTTTAAGGATAACGTGTAGTGATCATATTTCTGTCTAAAAATAGTAATTTCAATATATTTTTTATTGTGAGGGATATTTTTCCATAATGGTATTAATCCTTATCCTTTAAAATACTTTATTAAATTTCTACGTTAAACGAAGATAAAATTTGCTGTTTACACTATTTCGAAATTGCGAATAGTTTTAGAGAAAAACGCATTTAATTGTTGACACATCACGCCGTTGACTCATCAGCTGTGCCGACTCAAGTTTTACTTTACTTATCCCTTACTCTCAGCATATAAATAAGTACATTAGTTACGTTGGCCATTTAATGTAGATCAAAACTGTCTTTTACTGTTTTTTTCATTTTAATAAGTACTTTAGAAGTTGTTACAATATCAAAACATCCTTGCTGCGAAACACGCCCCGCGACGTTTTGCTTATACAAGCGCGTCATGAGCAGTCATCGGTGGTTCAGTGGTAGAAAGCTCGCCTGCCACGCGGGCGGCCCGGGTTCGATTCCCGGCCATTGCATTCTATTTAATTTTCCTCACAGGCAGCCACGTAGTGCTTGCTTTTCATCAGGGACAAAATACCCTCTTCAGCATTAACCACAAGCTCGAAAAAAAAAACCCGCCCGCTATAGAGGCCTAGCAACGAAGATTTAGATGCGTTTGCACGTATGCATGTATTATTTCAGCGCGATATACTTGGTTTCATATTTTTTGTAGTAGTTATTAGTAGGTAGGCTTTTCTTTATAATTTCTTCCGTTTAAAAATAGTCATTTAACTATCTAAAAATAGTCATTTAAATATATTTTAATAAGTACTTGAAAAGATTAGTAGCACAGATTTAAAATTACGGTACCTACTAAAAAATCCTTGCCGAGTAAAACAATTGGAAAATACTTATTGAAACTACGAAAATGCGGGTTGCATTAGGGTTTAATTAATTTTCACATTATCTTAAGTGCTTTGCAAACATACATTATATGAATAATCCAGTAGTAAAAGCGGGCGAAGCCGCAAGGGGGTCGCTAGTATCTTATAAAACAAAGTCGCTTTTCGTGTCTGTCTGAACTTTCTAACTCTTCTTCTTCTAAACCACCCAACGGATTTTTATGCGGTTTTCACCATTAGGTCGAGTATTTCTCAGGGAAGGTTTATATATAGTTTATTATTCGTACATTTTTATGTAAATTAACATAAATACGATAAATGTATATAAAGTCCTACCCGTTGAGACACTTTCGCGCATGCGCTGCTTTAATGGTAACTACTACATGAAAATAATGTACTGGAGTATTGTTCCTCTTAATAAGATCTACAAAAAAGTCAGCGAGAGCATATTTTTATCTTTTAAGGATAACGTGTAGTGATCATATTTCTGTCTAAAAATAGTAATTTCAATATATTTTTTATTGTGAGGGATATTTTTCCATATTGGTATTAATCCATATCCTTTAAAATACTTTATTAATTTTCTACGTTAAACGAAGATAAAATTTGCTATTTACACTATTTCGAAATTCCGAATAGTTTAAGAGAAAAACGCATTTAATTGTTGACACATCACGCCGTTCACACATCAGCTGTATCGAGTCAAGTTTTACTTATCCCTTACTCTCAGCATATAAGTAAGTATATTAGTTACGTTGGCCATTTAATGTAGATCAAAACTGTCTTTTACTGTTTTTCATTTTAATAAGTACTTTAGAAGTTGTTACAATATCAAAACATCCTTGCTGCGAAACGCGCCCCGCGACGTTTTGCTTATACAAGCCCGTCATGAGCAGTCATCGGTGGTTCAGTGGTAGAATGCTCGCCTGCCACGCGGGCGGCCCGGGTTCGATTCCCGGCCATGCATTTGCATTCTATTTAATTTTCCTCACAGGCAGCCACGTAGTGCTTGCTTTTCATCAGGGACAGGATACACTCTTAAGCATTAACCACAAGCTCTAAAAAAAAAACCCGCCCGCCCCTATAGCAACGAAGATTTAGATGCGTTTGCACGTATTGGATAATCGGAGTTGAATGTATTATTTCAGCGCGATATATTTGGTTTCATATTTTTTGTAGTAGTTATTAGTAGGTAGGTTTTTGTTTATAATTTCTTGCGTTTAAAAATAGTCATTTAACTATCTAAAAATAGTCATTTAAATATATTTTAATAAGTACTTGCAAAGATTAGTAGCACAGATTTAAAATTACGGTACCTACTAAAAAATCCTTGCCGAGTAAAACAATTGGAAAATCCTTATTGAAACTACGAAAATGCGGGTTGCATTACAGTTTAATTAATTTTCACATTATCTTAAGTGCTTTGCAAACATACATTATATGAATAATCCAGTAGTAAAAGCGGGCGAAGCCGCAAGGGGGTCGCTAGTCTTATATAAATAAAAGTAAGCATATTAAAAACAAAATACTAAAAAGAAAAACTCATACTTCGGGTTGCTCGCAGTCAGCGTCATCAGCGAACCTCGGCCTCGCTCTCTGTCCTTGCCTGTTCCTCTCCAATCTTCCTAAAACCGAGTTTAGAACTCTCTCAGGGTTAGGTATTCTCAACACGTGCTCTATGAAGTCGTGGGCGGCGTCTTCACGCGATGCCGACATGGTGTTTAAAAACATCCACATGCATATAACCTGTAGAGAAATGTAAATATAATATTACAATTACCTATTATACACAAGAGTGCCCCTCGAGGAAATTAAACCCTCTGTATCGAGGTATAGCGCGGCGTTGAGTTCCGCCATTCAACACGTAATGACTACTAAACTCGGCGGAAAGTGGGGAACAGAGTGTCCTAATATTAGGGCTCTCTCTGCCTACCCTGCTGCAAGCGGAAAACAGCGTAAAGCTGAGAAAAACATATTATATTTTACTACAATTGAGATCATCGTAGCACAGTGAAACAACATCTGGCTTTAAACGTTGTAGTCATAAATTCAATCGCCTCCTTAAGAGAATGGTTATAGCTGTTTTAATTTAATTATTTTCATTTCCTCGCTCTAGCAAGGTAAAAATCCTTGAATTATGGAAAAAAATAAAGGAAAAAAATGGACAGGCCATATTGTCAGAAGGACCGACAACCGATGGGGAAGAAAGGTCCTCGAATGGCGTACTCCTTTTGGCCGCCCTCCAATCAGGTGGACCGACGACCTCAAGAAAAAAGCGGGAACCCGCTGGATTCAAAGGGCACAGGACCAGACGGAGTGGCGAGCATTGGGGGAGGCCTATGTCCAGCAGTGGACTTTAAAAGGCTGATGGAGGAGGAAAAAAATGGAGAACAGAGTGTCTTGACACAAGATATTCTTTGCCTACCATGCTACGTAGGGAGAGGCGTCTAGCTAAAAACAAATAAGTAGATTGGAGATGGCGCAAAAGTAATGTGTTTGCATGTTGTCTCAGTTTACCGTGTAAACTTGTGTAAACTGTAAAATGCCGATGTCGATATACGGAAATAATAGATAGAAATATATTTGTTTCTTAAGCTTTTAGCAAATAGCTTGGATGCATTTACACCTATGTCAAGTCAAGGACAGTAGTCAGGTTTCATAGTTTATAAAATATATTTCCAGTACACGTTTTCATGTGCATTAGGTACTCATTTTCCTCTCCTTCTCTTTCTCAAGGTTTTCAAAGAAATACCATTAAGGTCTTATAATTTCAGATGCACGCTGTGTCCCAAATAAAGCAAGATAGAACTCAAAACACTTCATTCTACACTTTCCAGCGGAATGCCGAGACATGGTAATATAGGGTGTTGAGTGGTGGAACTTAACGCAACACTTTTCCTACCAGAGCGGGTAATAATTATTAACCCTGAGTGTGGATTGAACCCACGACCCTCATGTTAAGAGACTAACACTGCCCCCTAGGCTATGATTAAATTCTAAATTCACAAAAATTTTATTCATTTGAATCAGTTAGATCAGATAAAATCATTCTCAATTTTTCACAACAAATGAGTTACATTAAAACAGTCAGTGATTGCGTTACTAATTAAGTGAAAGGAAGATTATTAAAATGCAATTTGCCCATAGGAGTATGAAATTCAGTTGTTTTGATATGAGGAGTGAGGAATGAATGAATATGATATTTTCATTTCTTTGCCCTGGTAACGGCGTTAAGTTCCGCAACGAGAACAGAAGTATTTTAATAGGAAGAAAGTGCCTTAACACTAGGTCACCAAGTTCCTTCACCCTAGCATGTGTTCCCTGTCGAATATGTGCGGGATACAGCGTGAAGCAGAAGAAGAAATGAACATATTTTACAGTCATAAGCTTCAGTAAACTATAATAATTATAACTATTTCATATTGATATAATTTATTAAATGATGATTTTCTATATTAATTCCCAAGTCGACTTTAATAAAAAAGTTTTTAAGGTCTGATAAAAAAAATATAATAAGAACTTTTGCTTAGTACTTATTTTCATTATCGTTTTACTTAACGCCGATTCAGCAAATAAAATGACACCTGAGGACAGCTCAGCTTATGTCCGCTTTAAATTTAGTTGCATATATATTTATTTACTAATATAAGTATAGATATACATATATATGATAAATATTAAATTATACTTCTATAGGTACACTATACAGTATTAGGTTCTACATTATTTTTTTCTTTTGAACGATTATTTGAAATTCAAGTTCGTTAGTTACTTCGTTACTGGTCCCGATTTTCAAGGGAGGAAGGGATTTTTAAAGGGGGGATTAGGAGTTCAATCGGAATCGGTTTAGTCTTATTTTATATTTATTATAGTTTCCATTGTACACGTGTTTTTTACACAATGAAATATTTCGGCACAGAACACCCATAATTTCGACCAAAAGTGATATATTCAAATTAGATGACAGAAATAGTCCAATTATTAATATCACATAGTCTATACTTATAATAAGAAAGTAAATTGGCGCATCTGTACATTAAATATGTTTACAAAATAATATTTGAGATGGGATAAGAAACAGTAATAGAGCCCATATCCACAAAAAAATTGTCTGTTTATTTGTATGTTTGTACACGCTAATCTCCGGAACTACTGGACGGATTTGAATGAAACTTTTTTGATTGTATAGCTATTATGTCTAGGCAATATCTAGACTACATTATATTTTGAAATATCTGATGTGGAAACTTAACAGCCTGCCTAAACTATAAGAGATGTAAATATACTGCCTTGGGGAAAATTGAACAACATGACAAACAATTTTCACCCACATAACAAAAATGAAGGTCTGGAGTACCTGACGTGGAACCCTAGCAGCCCTCCTAATCTCTAAGAGATATAAATATAGCGTAAGTACGGTCTTTGATGGACATCCCCCGATTAACACAACTCTTTTATAGTTTTTTTCACTTATTTCTACCCTCTTTTACACTAGTTCGCTAACAGTAAAATAAATAATTAGTTTTACATATCAATGTTCTTATATTGTTATTTATTATAAATATGAAGTATCAACATTGGTCGTATTTTTTAATTCAAAACAATTCGAGCAGGCGAAGCCGCGGGCGGGCCGCTAGTTTGTAATATATCAAATCAACTGATGTAGGAACCTGGGCAAGGTGCATACGGAGCTGACGCATAACGCCTCATTCGCGATCCGCCATTGGCCTGTACTTGATTGACTGTACTTGATTGCCATCCGCAGAGACCGCTCAGAGCTCAGCAGCGTGCAGAATACCAGGGGTGAAACACCTAATGTAAGATATGTTTATTTATTTTTTTATTTATATATATTTGGAAATTTGGTACTGCCATCAGATATCTACGAGTATATCTATCTATATTAAAATTATAAGCTATAGATTGAATTTAGGAATAATATTGAATTAGTTTATTAGTGACAATTTTGGTGAAATACCATAGAGAATAGTAAGTTTTTTGTAAAATGTTCTTACAGTATTAAAATAATAAATAGCAACTAATTATGCCATTCTGGTGGAGATGTACAGTCGCGATAACACTCTTTGAAACGCGGCAAATCGGTTGGTTACACTTCTTTACGGTTTATTAGATATACTCGTATGTATTCATTCTTTTAAAATGGAGACAACTGGGACTATGAAATGCAGTGGCAATTATTATTTTTTACGAAAATATGTTTTTTTTATGTTATAGTGATTTAACTTCTTCCTGGCATTAATCCCGGCTATTACCAGGGTCTGCTTTCTTACTCAACCTACTCCACTTTGCACGATCTTTTGCGTCCTCGGTGGTTAGACCATTGGCTCTCATGTCCTGCATCACGACATCCAACCAGCGCTTCCTTGGGCGTCCGGGAGATCGCGCCCCAGGAACTAGTATAGCAAGGCACTTGCGTCCGACATAGTTCTTAGGCCGGCGCGTAACGTGGCCAAACTATCTCAGGCGACGCTCTTGGAGCTATTCCGCTACGTCACGGACCCCAAGACTACCTCGAATGAATGTGTTACGTATGCGGTCATAGTGATTTAACATTTACACTAATTCAGTTATTATAGTAGTGATAAAGAAATTATATGAAGTAATTATATATGTATTTCAAAATGAGTATATTGATTTGGGTTAACGAAATAGCTGAGCTTAAGTGTTGACGGTGCGTACTCCTTGCGTTATTGTCATTGACTTTAAGGTCACGTGTGACATAAAATTAACTCCATATTTAGAAAAAAAACTTTAATTTAGAGATATTGTGTTAAATATTATGTATAGGTATACTAGATTGAAGAAAATTGTTAAGTTCAATTAGGATCAAGATATAAAGAGCATGTATGGGGAGAAACATGACTTTTTATGCTGATTCTTTTTTTTAAAACAAATACCCACCTACATTTCAACATTTAGAATATGGGTTATTATATTATATTATTATATTAAAAAAAAGTTAGGTATATTTAAAAATTGTTGGCCGCTCCTGCGTTTCGTACTGGCCCGTGGCGTGGGTAAGACAGAAGACACTTTAGTCTGAGTTAGTTAATATAATAGCGAATACGCGCGGACCCCTTTAGTGTTATTGTAACTGACTTAAAGGTCAATCTATTTCTACGAGTATGTAGAGTATGAAAATGTCTAATATATAGGATTACAGTGCTTTTAATTTAATGGTAAGATATTTTGTATATTGGTACGAAAAACAGATTAGACTTAAGATAGAGTGGTCGTAGATTTGATTTTAAAAAAAATACAGTCGAATTGATAACCTCTTTTTCTTAGAGAAATTGGTTAAAAACATGCTACGTAGGGCGCTCGCAAGTTCGGTAAAACAGAACTGGCGAGCAGCACCGTTTTATTTCATACGAACCTTCGTAACCCAAAAACTATTCTACCCAAACCTATCATATTTGCCTCAAATATTTAGTCTCGCTACCTAAAAACATGCGTCAAATTTCAATTTAGATCTAAGCGCAAGAGAACTCTATAGTAGAGTACAAACGCCTGCGCATGTTATACCGCTTCGAATTAAATATAAACAGAAAACACGTAAACTAATTTGGGAAACTAAATGGGCAATTCACTCGGACGTTTCAAAGGTTCAAGATAATATGGAAAACACCGAAAAAAAGGATATACGGGGAGTAAACGTAAGAAAGAAAAGTTAAAGTTTCTATTATGAACCTACTCTATAGTTCTGCCACTCAACACGCAATGCCTCCAGAATGCGGCAGAAAATGGGGAACAGTGTCTTAGCACTAGGTTCCCTCTGCCTACCCTGCTGTGTGCGGGATACAGCGTGAAGCTGATATCCCATCATAATCATAAATGTGAAAAGAGAGCCAAATTCAATATTACGTTACATGCCTTGGTTGTTAAATTCAGTGACAAAAGAAGTTAGATGTAAATGTATGCAAAGTTCAATGGTCAGTCCTCAAATGTATTTTAAACAACATAACATATTTTAAAACAACTTAGTGTCCTTTCTTCTTACAACTTAGGACACTATATTTATGCCTATCAAAAATATTTCATTGAACACGTATTTCATGGTTTATTAGAATTCACCCCTAAGGGTGCAAATAAGGGTTTGAAAGTTTGTATGGAAAAATCTATAAATCGCCATTGATTTTTAGAAAATTTGAAACTTAGACTCTTAAAACTATTTCATTGCACACATATTGTATGGTTTATTAGAATTCATTCCTAAGGGTCCAAATAAGCAGGCGAAGCTGCGTGCGTCCGCTAGTATGCTATATAGGTAGAGTTGGTATGCTAAAATCACAATATATAATAATTTAACTTTAATATTTAATTGTTAATTACAAAAAAAAATTGTAAAACTTTGCGTATAAGTACCTACATAGGCTCAAAAATCGTGTACGGAGCTTTGAACATAATCCACTTAATATAATTAGATTAAAAAAATATTTGATGTTTCTAGACATATGCAGTAACTGGTTCAAGTGTGCAAATAAATATCAGGATGGAAGGTCCTCGCAAAGAGCCAAAAATCAAAAAGGAAGCCGTTGTTGAAGTAGAGAGTCCGTTCAAGACGAAAAGGGATAAAACTGAGTAAGTATTTGCATTTTAAATAACAATATATATTATGTGTATGGCTCCTGTGCTTTTTAAACGTATTATCTTTAATTTACTGTTCTTCTGCTAGTCTAAACACATTATTTTCTTAAATAATTTTAGAAATACTTATTTAGAAAAACGTATAAAAATCTCGCTGCGCGAAATAAGTGTATATCTCTGTCTGAGATGATTGAGCCATCGGTCTGGTCTGGGTGCTTGTGAGGGGTCTTGAAATAGTCCGTATATAATATATTTTAAATTAAAGCTTGATAGCTTCCTCAAAATTTCAGCTTTGCTAAAATGACGTAGGTCTGGTGACCCTGGGATCTCAGTCTATTACCATCAGGTGACCCGGACGCCATAAAAACAAAAAAATATATTTTTACATCAGCTTATATTTTACTGCTTATATTTTTAGGTAGTTTCTTATTAAATTAAAGCATATTTTTTTTATTGTTTTCCTGAACTACATAATTATAAACAAAAACACTAAAATTATTTGAATATGAAAACATCCTGCATTTTACTGGTACATCTAATTCTAACACTTACCTTAAGTAAAAGATTTCCTGACATATTTTATAATTTCTATTTCAACTTAGCCCGAACTCTCCGCTATTATAATGTTTTATGAACGAGATTTTTTGTCAAAGCTCTATTTATATTTTGATTTATCTCAATAAGCTACAATTGTGAAGGTGTTCTCATAAATAAAAATATTAATCCCTACGTTGATTGTAGTACGGATATTCCTATACCTACACTTTTAAAAATATATAATATTATTAATGATAGCTACGTGTCAAAAATTATATTCTATATCTTAAAAATAATGAGTACCACAAGTGTCTTAATGTTAAAGAAGTTTCTTTTACCAGGTTCCCTCTGCGTAACCTGCTTTGCGCATGTACAGCGCGAAATTAAAACAAAAAGCTATTATGAAAACTCTATACAATTGTCATTTTAGTTGGTATATTACTTTTTTTAATATGTAGATACATTTTTTCTCATAAACTTGTAAGTTCGTTGTACTCTTACATATTTATTTTAAATATTTTATCTATCTTAAGAAAATAGAACTACACAATAACTATCTGAGAATGTCTCTATACTATTGATGAAGTGATGATGCTATTGCTATGGACGATTCTTTTTAAAATATACATAAATTAACTTATTTATTCTTATTATATTTAAATACAGAGGAATTATATGAGAAAGGAACGGAGTGTCTTAACTCTAGGTTCCCTCTGCCTACCTTGATGTGTGCGGGATACAGCGTGAAGCTGATTTAATTTTTTTCCAATAGTTTATTAGGATTAACAGTCGGGGTCGGGGCTTACATACATCCATACATACATACATACAAAATACGCGAAACACATAACCCTTCCTTAGCAGTCGGGAAAAATTAAAAAGAAAACACTAGTCGTATCCACTGTAACATGACTGACAGCTTTTCATTTATTATATTAGGCCAGTTTTACAAAGCGAGATAATCCGTTATCGACTGAGATTGTAGCCGGTATCAACTTTGCTTCCACAATTAATATAAATTAGTAAAAATATCACAGCAATTATTATTTTTATTTATTGTTTTGGTAAATTAAAATTGTGAGTGATTGAGGATTTATTTGTATAAGCCGCCATTCAAATGTTTATGGTTGTTTACTATATTTTAATAAAAAAGAATCTTATATAATTGTAATTATGTATTATAATAAAAATATTTATATATAAAATATATAATTTACGTTTATATGTGAAATACAAATATTATTAGAGCATAATTATACACACGTATAAATGATTAGAGGTAAACACGACAGTTTGTGGGTTCGATCCCATGAGGAAATGAAATATTTATTTACGTTTATATTTCCATTTGCTCGCTCTGGTGTCGAGGCAAAGTGCGGCGTTAAATTCTGCCACTCAACACGCAATGCGAGTATGTAAATAGAGAAACGGAGTGTCTTCACACAAGGTTCCCTCTGCCTATACTGCTGTGTGCGGGATACAGCGTGAAGCTGATTTAATTTAATTTTGATTTAACATATTACAATAACTTAACAACATATGACCTACTTAAGTCGGCGCTACCTCTGAAGGGCCCCACTTTCAAGTTAGTAAGTACGCATGTCGTCTTAAATACATATTAATCCTCAAAAATTTCAGCTTTGCTTAAATTACGTAGGTCTGGGGGGCCTGGGATCTCAGTCTATTATATACATATTTAGGGTCGCGTAACTTTTAAGGAGTTTTTGATTTTTTCTGTGAAAAAAGGAACCTTAATAAGATTACTTTGTTGTCCGTCTGTCTGAAAAGAGCCCTTATCTCAGAAACGCTTGGAGATACCGAGTTGAAATTCAAACCATATACTCAGATATATGGTCTCATGATTTCCTGAACAAATCGTATTTCTACATTTACTTAGAAAAAAGATTTAAATTTTGAAATACTTAAAAAACGCGTATTTGGACAATATCAAGGGAATCAAAGTTAATAATAACACTTCCGTTTAACACGGAATTGTGACATTTGGCAACCAGCATATACAGGTAGAACTAATTCAGGTTTTGCCTTCCTTTTAAGGCCAAATAGTAGCCTTAAAAGGGGTGAAAAATTTGGTATTAAAGATGCTAGTTCAATTGAGATATCGGATGAAAGGGCTCTGGCTAAGCTAAGTTTGAATTTCAAAAAACCTAAAAACCTCCAGTTTTTGTAAGGAACCCTCGATAGGCGAAGAGAATACATTATTACATATATTATATATTATTCAATAAATTTTAACATTTCCCCGAGTAAATTATTATAGTAGTATGCAATATAATTAAACCATATAAATAAAATTAAAATGTCTGTTTGTGATTTTAAAATAACAGTGTTTATAAAGTCTATATATGTATATTATGATATACCTAAAACACGACAAACTTCCTGTCTCTGTTTTCTCTTAAAAACTTTGTCTTTTCGGGCACCCGAAACGTCCACCTCTGGACACCCGATTTTGAATCAAAATACTTCACTGAGTGAATACTTTTGCCCCGAAAATCCCGCGGGATGGAGATTTACGCGGTAAAAAATGTTTTTACTGCGACGAGTACCAACTGTCCTATATGGACTATCTATATGATATGAAATAGCTATTGATTTTTTTAAACACACTTAAATAATATTAAATAAATAAATTTTATACTCGTAGTTCAGGCGTGCGTAGACGCGGGCAGGTCGCTAGTTTCAAATAAATATGTAAATATAAGAAACCACTCGAAAACAATGTCGCTATTGTATTATTAAAAACTGCATTGCTTAGTAATAAATAAGAAAACTAATCAAAACAATTATAACGCCCTTGATAATCGTTTCGTATATCGAGATATGCGGCCGCATTTCAAGTGAAGTTTTGGTTGCCAGGTAGGTAATATTATTACGCTGACCGTTGTTTTGTCAATTCTCAAAACTTTACAAATGTAAATATGGTTTCGTTTATCAGCTTCACGCTGTATCCCGCACACCGCAGATCCCTAGTGGAAAGACACTCCCGTTCTCCACTTGTCGAATTGTCGCATTGCGTGTTGAGTGGCAGAACTCAACGCCGCGCTTTGCCTCGACACCAGAGAGAAGATATGGAAATATAAATGTTAATAAATATTTTACTTCCTCGAGTGGGGATCGAACCCACAACCGTCGTTACAGTCACACCCTTATACCGCTGCGCCACGACGGCCTCTTTCGTTTAAAGTGAATATTTTTAATACTTAGGTAACGGTACAGTACACGGCACATATCAACCTTCCCTAGGTCCCTCTTCCTCTTCCCTAGATTAATTTTAATACCTACTTAAATTATATATTTTGTTAATTAATTGACTGAAGTCAAAAAACCTTTTCGCTTAATATAGGCCCCTCATCCTTCCCCCCCCCCCCTCCCCCACATCGTTATAGGTATAGTATAGGGATTCATCGGCATTGGCGTCTAAAAAAAGAGGGAGCGCCTGAAATATTAAGTAGGCAATCACACATTTAATCCACAAGTGTAAGTGTAAAATTAAATGTAAGTTTGTAATTATTATAAAGTAATATATTATGCAAGTATTGTTCGTCATTATTATTCTACCAGCTTATGCTTAAAGCGCTTTTGGTATCCGTCCAAATACATATGCTTAATTGCAAATTAAGAAAACCCCCATTAAAATGTGATTGTAAAATAAATTAATCAATTTAAATAAGATAGGGGCAGTTTCCTTATAAAAATCACCTGCTTTTAAAAATATAGTTTAAAATCCAATAAATAACTATAAGCAGTAGTAAATAATTATTTAAAAAAAAATAGCTTTACGCTGTATTCCACACCCAAGAAATTAGGCAAAGGCAGTACTTTTGAAATCTAAACTTGATAAAAAATATAAAAAGATAAGAAAATAAAAAGAAAGTGATATCTTTAATAAAGTAATGTCTTATTATATTAGGTACTAAACAAAGTAGGTACTGTACGGTACTGTACCATACATAACTATATGTTGCGATTAAATATATTTGTTTTTATTTCAGAAACTTAAAGCCAGAAAGAGCACCGTCTGGCGTTAGTGGATTTTTTCGTCAGGTAATTATTATATTATATATACTATACATATATGATTAAATATTATTTATAATCGAACTTCACGCACGTTCACGATAAGGCTCCCACATAGTACACAATAATGTACCTATTATTTTATCCATTGCGACATAATTGTCTGACATAAAATATTTTTCTAG
Source organism: Heliconius numata (assembly GCA_016802625.1). Taxonomy (NCBI): domain Eukaryota; kingdom Metazoa; phylum Arthropoda; class Insecta; order Lepidoptera; family Nymphalidae; genus Heliconius; species Heliconius numata. The sequence goes on along the minus strand of JAEBDU010000003.1, from coordinate 571,910 downwards.
TTCCCTCCCAAAATTGATACATTTATATGAAACTAGTGGACCCGAACGCGGCTACGCCCGCTTGTACTATACGAATATTTATGAAATATATTTATGAAATTATTTTCAATTTTCAATAGAGAGATGCGTTAAGCAAGCTCATTTTGGGTGACTTTTTCTAAAAACAAACTTTGCAAATCGTTGCTTAGCAACGGTAGCATAGCGACGGTTGTTATTAACATGGCGGAATAAATTGCATGTCAAATTAATAAATATTTTAATATATTGATATATATCGAAAATAATATAAATATGAGAAAAAAAAGTATCCTATGTTCATCCCGAGACCCTCAAGTATCTCTATATGAGTATTTTATCACATTTAAATTACCGCTTTGGCCCTGATTGCGTAAAAGACAGACAGACAGACAGAGTTATTTTCGAATTTATAATATAGGTATGGATGGATGGATGGATGGATATTATTAAGGTGATAACAATATGTTATTTTAATAATTTATAATTGTGACAACTCTCGATAAGATATTTCGCGAAATTGCATTTTTTTGATAATACTTATTGATAAAGTTATGACGTCATGTCTTGTCATTAGTTATATTTAGATTTTACAATTATAAATTAAAAATAAATAAAGAAACTTATAGTACATGAAACAAATAATAAAGAAAACTTCTTGGTACTTGTCGCAAATATTAAGAAGTATAACAACAAAAAAATACATTTGGGTGTCACAAAAATATAATTTAATTAATTCGTCATAAATTGTAAATATTTTAGAATTCGTTTGATGTCGCGACCATTCATTATCGCCATTGTCGTCATACGCAGGGCTTGTTAACGTTACCAATTCACATTTAAACTAACGTTAATTACCGGTAATTCCATAAAAATACCTAAGTATCGTTACAATTTGGTAGCGATACTTGGTAACTTAACGAATTAATAACTTTATAATAAGGTTAATTTTACGTTAAATCTTAACGTAGAAAAAGAAACAAAGAAAGTTTTACAAAATACTTTTTATAACGATAATAAATTTATTTAACATACCCATTTAAGTTTTAAAAAATTAAATGCTTGCTGCTTGTGCTATTCACAAAAACAATCAAAACGTTGCTATTAGACTAGAGCGACGGTAACAAAACTAACTTATAAGGATATCATTTTAACGTTATCTAGTGATACCATAGATCTGTGCTTAACGATAAAATTATCTAAATATAAAGGTAAATATGGTAACGCTATTTATCAATTTTCGTTACCCGGAGCAGTGCTGCCAACCCTAATGTTTTAACGGTAGATTAACTGTTTTTTGCCTTGTGTCCCTGTTTTCTATTTTAGTCCTCATATCTGCTGTTTTTTGAAATGCTTAAAAATTATTTTGATTGTAGGTCAACAGGAACTTTACTTATTAAAGTTGACAAATATATATAAGTTTGCACTCATTTCATACCTTCGTTTGTATTTTAATTTTCACTTTTAGTCAAATTTCATAATTGTTGGTCGATACAAAATGCAGCAAAAACTATAATCGCTCGTATTTTTAGATTGCGTTGACTTTTCACTTTCTGAGCTCAAAGAGACCATAAATCTGGTTATTTGCTATTAATTTCAGCTTAACATATCCGATACTCGATCTTGAAATAAGCAGTCTAGAGAGACATAAAAACAGACGAACGGCGAAATAATATAAAGATTAAGTTTTTTTATACGTAACTCTAAAAAAATTACTACGTGAACGTCGAAAGCCTCGAAATTGAAAATGTTGATAATATTAATTATTCTAATATATTTTTTAACATTGGTTAGATATTTGCATTTTAACTTGATTTTTATTATAAATAAAAAAATACTTGTATTATTTTTAATGAATTTCTTGTATTTTACTGTTTTTTTAAGTTCCATATGCTGTTTGTCACTTTCCCGAGGTTGGCAGCACTGACCCGGCGTAACGATACCAAATTACCAACTTTTTAACGTTATTTCAAGCCGTGGTCGTACGTACGTGCCGCATGCTCTTTGAACAACACGGCCGGTAACATCGAAAATTTATTCACACGCAAAATGGCGACCAGTGCAAATACTTCTTGTCCGTGGCCCAATAGTCAGGAAAACTATGATCTACAAGATGTCATCGGTATGTAGTTATATTTTTAAATTAGCCTCGCTTTTAATGTAATAATAATTCAAAACAAACTCGCTTTGTTTGGTCTTATTATCTCTTAGGCGATCTGTCATATTGTATAATTGATTGGCAGTTCGCTTCTCAATCAATATTGTTCAAGTAATTAATGAACATGAGAAAATTTTAACACATACATGCATTTTTACAGGTAATGTATTAATAGAATTTCTATTAAAAACTATGCAGTTGATGTAATACGCAATGATATTGACGGAATCCGCCCATTTGCGGGTAAATGTAAACAATTCATTACGTATTTTACAAGTAGCCAACAAAACGTGTTTCGTTGATTATAACATTCCATCTGCAACTCTATTATAGAATTGAAATGTTAGAGGCAAAATAATAATTCAAATACACTTCGTAATGTGTATATTTCTTTATAAAAACATGACAAAATAAGTAAATGTTAACGAATGTTGATAATTTGTTTTAATATTTTACGAGTTTTAGTTCATTGCTAACTTAAAATATATTGATATATGTAATATTCCCAATACAAGTAGGTATCTTCGGTTATTTACTCGGAAGTCTCAGCGACTCAACTTGTCAAAAACTATGTGAATATAGCTGTTTTTATAAAATCTATTTATATATATATATATAGTCATAATAAAATTATATACTTATTGAAGATTATTATTTATTTATGTCAAATTTAAAGACATTTATAATTTAACATTTTTACTAGGTGTTGGTGCAACAGCTGTTGTATATTCAGCATATTGTAAACCAAGAAATGAAAAATGTGCCATTAAGAGAATTAACTTAGAAAAATGGAATACATCCATGGATGAGCTTCTCAAAGAAATTCAAGTAAGTCAAATATTCTTACTACAAATAGATAGATATAATAAAATAGATGTGATAAAATTATTTATACAAATACAAAAAGTATTTATTAAATTCTTTCTTCCTTCTTTGTAAGAAAAAGGTAATTTATATTCAGTGTGAAAATTAATTATACATTGTTTAATTGTCATGGAATTGAAATGTTTAGTCAATGAAAAGTTAACATTTTTAACTTAAAACAGTAATAATAATTAAAATTATAATATTATACTTTAAATTATATGCAAATGTATATATACTTTAAAATTTCTATTTTAGGCAATGTCTAGCTGCAATCACCTCAATGTTGTAACATACTACACCAGTTTCGTTGTGAATGATGAGTTATGGCTGGTGTTGAAGTTATTAGAAGGTAATTATTATTTTTTAGCAGCACTATCTAACTATGATCAAGGTAGGGGACCTATTGCTGAGACACTCCACTTTTTCTTGTTACCAAAGCAAGAGAAAGAAAATATTTAATTCCCTCAAGTGGGAATTAAACTCACAACTGTTGTGTTGATGATGTTGAAATAGAAAGTAAATAAACATATTATAAGTACATTTATATATTTATTGATCACATGCATAGTAGAACAGGTGGAGTGGACCACTAGGTCCACTATAATATATCTAGATAATAATGATTTATATTGATTGATTAACATATTGGTTGTGGATTTTGTACCTATTCAGGGTAAAAAAATATTTTTATTTCCCTGCTATGGTAATGCAGTGTGGTGTTAAGTTTTGCTACTAAAAAGTTAGAAGCTTAGTTAGTAAGCTGAGAATGGTATGTCCAAGACATACCATTCTTGGTTCTTTCTGCCTACCATGTTATGCAGAATAAATCTTGAAAATACAAGAAGTAATAATATTTATCTTATATGGATGAATATATATGATTTTAATATGTTTGTTAAAATGGAGTCATTGAACAGAGCTCAGTGATTCCGCTTAAATTGATAAGGTCAAAACATGTCATTGTGTTTCAATCAATTTTATCAAGAGTCCGATCTAGTTTGATTTGCGTTCACTCAAAGACGGTTAAGCAAATTGTATGGTGTACTGCAATGGAAAGTATTAAGTAACAGATGTGTGTATAAATAATACATTTTAAGTAGTTTATTGATATTATATCATTTTTATAAAAGAATGGGGAAAAAAAGATTTCTGTTTTAAAATTCATATAAGTTATAATACAGTTAGGTTAGGAGACATATGTCAACTGTCAAATATAGTACTGCAATGTGTCAACTGTCAATGTCAAAATGCCCGCTCTTTTTAAACGGTTTTTTGTTAGTAATTTAAGCCTGAACACCTAAAGTAATTTTGCCCTCGCAAACATGAGGTTACATGAGTTGTAGTCGATGAGATTTGTTATTAGGTAGTTAATAGATCATTATTAGCAAATTATAAAATAATTTAAATTATTTAATTAATAAATATTGTGAATTGGTTAAAAGTGCTGCTATAATTAACACTGAGTAAATACCTATATGTTTTCGAATGCCTATATGCCTGAAAATACCTATATGTTGCACAATGCTGACATATGCCAATAAACATACAATGTCTTGAATTCAAGCAGGAAGTGAAGACATACATAGTGCTATATGACGTATTAAGAGTGAAGATAAAAAAATATATATATCTTTACAGGTGGAAGTCTCCTAGATGTAATAAAACACAAAATGCGTATGTCGAACTGCAAGCATGGAGTTTTTGATGAAGCCACCATTGCCACTGTTCTTAAGGAAGTATTGAAGGGACTGGAGTATTTCCATAGCAATGGGCAAATACACAGGTATTTACTGTTTTTTGTTTTAATATTTTTTTATATTCTGAAAATTTGGAAACAGGTATTCCTTAAAATTCACATTTTAAACCAGTTTTGGGTTAGAATATTAGCTTTAGCTAGTCCTAAGTATATCTTAGTTTCTATTTTTTAACTTCTGATAAAATTTCTTGTAACTCATTCTTAGTTTGCAAGTCCAAATCTTGCAAATAAAAAACAGTAAAAGATCATGTAACTTTAGCATTGTCATAAAATTTATAAAAGTACAAAATTTACTACAATAAATTATTATTTGCTACATTTTTTGTAAATATTTCTTATCTATTTTATGTTGAGCAAACATTGGATTAGTTGATTTTGACTTACACACACCCAGCCAAATGTATATGGGAAAAGTGAAGAAAAAAGCAAATCCAAATACACTGTACAGTATTGTGATGTTTGCACCAAAGTGTTTGACTGTAAACACAGCGGTTATGGGCTTAATTTCCTCTTGTGGGGAATTAATTATTTTCATTTCCCGAAACTCATGCAATATTAGTAAATTGGGGTTGCATCATTTCCCATGCACTTAGTATATAATATCTGTACACTGGACTCCCTCTCTAACAACCCTGCTATGTACAGCTTAAGAAAAGTTTACATATCTTCAGTTATTATATAATAATATAGCTAAGACTGACTTAGATCTTTGATGGGTGCAGGTTCAAATTTTGCCTAATATTATTTAGACGATTTTAGGCGCAGTGGTAAACGTGCGACTGTAAATGCTACAGTTATTGGTCTGATCCAGGGTTACTACCCAAAGTGGAAACTATTTTGATCTCTGATAGACAAATATAATATAAACTGCTTGCTATATGCTGTAAAAAAATATATTATTTTATTTATATTATATTAGGAGACCTTAAAATTGAATATCAATTTCAAGTTTTACTAGTATCATATAATATAAGAATGTTCATATACATATATAATAAGTACACAGAGTATTAAAACGATGGCTGTCAACTAACAGAAGCCAGCAAAGTTGCGAAATACTAATATATATATATATGTGGAAATATTTTTTGCTCAATTCATTCATTAGTACAATATGTTCATTAATATTCATGTGCCTTTTTTTTATGAAAAGACAATGCGAAAATGTTATTCCATTAGCGTCGTTACGTGCACAACTTGTATGTACTTTTTGTTGGCGATTTGTAATTATTTTATTTATTTGTCAGTCAACTAAGTTTAATATTGAGTATTTTATTACTTAGGTGTATAATAAATATTGTAGAATAGATTGTGGATTTAAAATAGAATTATATATTATGTTATTTATATATTATTATACTGTAAAAAGAAATTTTAGATCTACAAACGGGATTTTGAGAAATTTTGTTCCCTTGCTAGAGTTTGCTAAATATGGTGATGAAGGTAGCTTGACGCTAGATTCCACTTACATACCCCGCTAATAACGAAAGATGTTTAAAAAACATTAAATCGGTAATATCAAATTATTTGAATTGAAATTCTAACATTTTCAAGATTATTGAGAATAAAAGAGTGACACACGCGTAATAAAGACGTGATATTATGTGGATTTTTTCTGCTTGTGAGACCTTTTCGTTGCAATAGGACTTAGACTTACTTTAAACCATACGGTCGTGGGTTCGACTCCCACCGACAGAAAATATTATTAATTTTGTTACCATTTCCATGTTCGACAAAGCGCAGCGTTGGGTTCCGTTTTTAAAGGGGCAATGTCTCGATGCTAGGCGTCTGCTTGCTCTGTGGAATAGCGTGAAGCGAACAAATACTTCGTTACTACTAGAATTTTAATTAAAATTTATTGTGTTATTGAAATTTGAGGCCGTCGTGGCATAGTGGCTGACTGTAAACATGATGGATGTGGATTTGATTCCCACTCGAGGAATGAAGTATTTACACTTTCTCGCTCTGCTGAAAGAAATGAACCCCTGCTATGTAAATTTAATTGTATTCTGAATCTTGACAATGACATTCATCATAAGTAAATTCTTATCGAATTTTCCTTTTTTTTTAGTACTATACTATACTAATATTTTTATCTTATTTTTATTATATCTAATTTCCTTATCACATATCCTTATACATACGACACGTGTCTTCCTAGTAATCACGGAGTCACCGTAAAACAATATTACTAACTATATGCTGTGCTATGCGCAGAGGCGTGGTGAGGGGAGGAAGGGGAGGCAAAGGGGCGCCAAATAGTCCGTAAAACTGTTTAAACATACATATGAAATTATATTGTGTTCGCATGGGGGGCGCTGTAAAGCTATTTTGCACCAGTCATACTTACTCTGCGTAATTGTAACCTTCGGCATAACTGCTTCGGCTGTAAAAATATACATAAATAGCTTATATGTCTCATATCACGTATTATCTCCATGTTTATTTGGTGTTATAGTAATATTTTTTTTTGCGTAGTGTCTTTTGAGGCGTGCTTTTTGTTTGTTTTTATCTTATTTTAGGTGTGTATTTTTTTGCAAGAGTGTGACTGTAAACACGACGCGGTTGTGGTATCGATTCCCACTCGATGAAATGAAATATTTAATATTTTAGTTTTCACGCTCTGGTGTCAAGGCTCGTGGCATAGTGCGGCGTTGAGTTTCGCCACTCAACAGGCAATGCTTACACAATTCGACGGAAAGTTGGGAACGGAGTATTTTAACACTAGTTACCCGGGTTCCCTCTGTCTACCCTGCTATGTGCTAGATACACCGTAAAGCTGACAAAAAATATTTATTATTTAGTATGAGTCTAATAAATACTCATATTATAAATATTGTTTATTATCTATTATTTGATTGTCCTTGCAGAAGCGATTTCATTACATATTTTGTTAACATATTGCTAAAATTGCAAATTGAATTTCAAACGATGCTACAATGTTTGGTATAGTAATAAATTAATTTCTTTATGTTTTAATTTGTTTGTAGATTCAGTAGCGACGTTCCATGTATCAAATTTAGTCTGATATATACATATATGTATTGCTATAATTTCAATGTTTGATATAATATTATGTCATGTCATTGTGAAGATTTTTTATTGCTATTGTAATAGTTTATTTCGTTAATAATGTATTTCTTGCGCCACTAGAATTCGGCGGAAAGTGGAAGGAACTGAAGTGTCTTAATAGGAACGGAGTTTCTCAATTAGGTTCCCGGGTTCCGTTTGCCTACCTGCTAAGTGCGGGATACAGCGTAAAGCTAATAAAAGTTGTATTTCTTCCCTTGTTTGATATATCTCCTTTTTACTACTTTCTTTATAGAAGGATTATTAAATCCAACTGCTTTTTGCTTGCGAAATATTTTTATATTATCATTACAAACAAATTTTCTTCAATTAAATAAAATAAGAAATCAGACTACATGCCGTTGTGGCGCAACAGTATAGCCTGGGACTGTAAACACGACGGCTGTGGGTTCGATTCCCACTCGTTGTACGAATTATTTTCATTTTCATGCTTTAGTTAAAGGAGAAATCACGACGTTGAGTGTCGCCATTCGAAAATCCAATGTGTCGAAAATTGGGGGTCAATGGAGAACAGAGTGTCTTAACACTAGAATCACCCTACCTACCTTCCTATAAACGAGATACAGCGTGGAGCTGTAAAACAATAATATATTCTTTAAGTTAAGCTTCTTTAAGCTTAAGCTGGACTGCTGTTCGCTTGGCAATGACAATTTCACTATAACCACTCATAGCTCTTTTTGATAAAACAAAATAAGGAACGAACCTTCTAACACATTAAATGATATATTCTCTCAAATATTTTGCAGAGACATAAAAGCCGGTAACATACTGCTGGGCGACGACGGTACGGTCCAGATAGCTGATTTTGGCGTTTCATCCTGGCTGGCCACAGGCCGGGATCTGTCCAGGCAGAAAGTTAGGCATACGTTTGTTGGTACACCGTGTTGGATGGCCCCCGAGGTTATGGAACAGGTAACATTGTGAAGTAAACTCTTAGCTTGAATAGAATTGCTTCATTACTATAATAAAGAGCTAGAAAGAGAAAGAAATTGTATTTAATTACATCGCACTGGCAAGATGACAAGTCGCGGCGTTCAGATCCGCCACTCAACGAAGTCTAATTACGCCCTAAGGTCGTCCTGGCGTAGTGGCGTAGCATGTCACTATAAACGCGACGATTGTAGGTTCGATTCCCACTCAGTGTAATTAATTCTTTTAATTTCTTCAATATGTACTCAAGATAATGGAATGTCTTGACACTAGGTTTCCCCCCTCCTAACCAGCTATAAGAAAAATGTAATGTGAAGAAAAAAAAATGTCCATTTAACCTAGTGTCTTGTAAATATCAATTATCTGAAATGATTATGATATAAAATATTGTTTATTCTCAGGATCATGGCTATGCCTTCAAAGCGGATATCTGGTCGTTCGGCATTACGGCCATAGAAATGGCCACCGGCACAGCGCCCTACCACAAATACCCACCAATGAAGGTGCTTATGTTGACACTGCAGAATGATCCACCTAACTTGGATACAGGTAATATTTATATTATTATTGTAATTAATATATAAATATTATTATCATTTATAAATAGAAATTAGTTATTGTTATATCTTTAGATGTACCAAAAAAAAAACAATATCTTTATACAGGTGGAAGTGTCAGCACCACTTTAAATTAAACCATAGTTTAACTACTCTATAAAAACCTTAATAATAATAATAAGCCTTTATTGCTGAAAACTAAATTTACATTCCTCTAAATCTAAAGTGGTTTCTCCTTTCTAGCTTGCCCTTCGACAAAAGCCTCCTCTAAAGCTTTCCATCTTATTTTAGTCTTTTGCATTTGCATTTTGTGACAAAAAATTATTGAAAATTGTAAGCATCACCTTTACGCAATTTCATCCATTTTTATTTCACACGTATATTGAAAAGTTACGAGCGATAATTGTTTCATCATCAAGGAAATTTAATAAAGATAATCTTTGGCTTTTATAGCCTGTAATTTGGACGTATACTTTTCGAAAAATAGTAAAATTAAAATAATTCAACGTTCTGTTTACGGCCGTAAAAGCCTAGGCTTGAGTCCCGCTGGGGGCGCCCCCCGCCCGCCGCCGCCGATGACGTCCTATCATACAGCCACGTAGTGTTTATGATTGAATGTATTAATCTATTCACTCTTGCCAATTGCAACAGAATAAAAGTATTATAGGTGGTATGCGGGTGAAGACTCGAGTAGGCCGCTAGTTTACAAATAATTTCTAAATAATAATTTATTTAGTATTGAGTTTTCGTAGGTTCCCGTGTAACATTATAAGACTCGTTTCTATTAAATTTTTATACGATTTTGTCTCAAAATAATTAAACAAATGTAAATAATAATAGTATTAAAATTAAAAAGTATGTTCGAGAAGTATAAATTAATTAATGGCGCTACCATGTACTATGTATGAACTATTACAATGATTTTTAACTATCTGTGCATTAAAATATTTAATATTTATATTACCTCACCCTGGTAATGAGGAAGAGCCTGGCATTATGTACCATCACTTAAAACGCAATGCCAGAATCCGTAGGAAAGTAGAGAACGTAGGTGCGTTAATGGAAATGGAGTGTTTTAACAATAGGTTCCTCCTTCTTCGTCTATGTGCAAGATATAGCGTGAAGCTAAAATAAAATTATCTAAAAACACATGTATATCATGTATCATGGCAAAGTATACAAGTTTTAATATGATTATTGTACTTTTTTAAGGTGCTGATGAAAAAGAGCAGTACAAAATATACGGAAAAACATTTAGAAAAATGATAATAGATTGCCTACAAAAGGATCCAGCAAAAAGGCCAACCGCAACTGAGCTCTTGAAGCATCCATTTTTCAAAAAGGCCAAAGATAAAAAATACTTAACTCAAACTCTAGTCGCCACCGGGCCTAGTATGGAAACTAGGGTACATAAGGTTAGTAAATACTTTTTACGTATTTTTTTATTTCACAGATGCTTAAACGAAGGTACGAAGATGGCGAAACGTCAGCACAGCTGCATGCTTAGCCATACACAATGCTGTGTTGGTACTGACACTATTCTACGGTAGTGAAACTTGCGAATTACGGAAGAAAAATGAAAGCTTAAAAGCTCTACATAGATCATCTGTTATCTCTGTTGGACTTACTAATATTGTGATTAATTTAATCAAGCTGTTTGAAAATTACTACTCTATTAACAGTTGGAAAGCCTTAGTATGGTGCAGGCAAACAATGCCCCAATTTCAGATACCCTAACTTTCCCTACATATAACACTATTTGAACACAAAACCTTTAATTCTGAATATTGTATGCTTACCTCCAGGCAAGTAAACGTCAACCAGGCGCCTCCGGTCGCCTGCACCGCAGCGTGACGGGCAAGTGGGTGTGGAGTGAGGAAGAGGAGAATGAAGGGGAGCCCAACTCCGACGAGGAGGACTCCCCAGCCCCCGACAAGAAACCCATGAACGAGCTGCAGAGAGCCGAGTCGAGCGGCAGTGATAATGATGAGGTGGGTTTATAGATTAGACTTCGGTTTGACTAGGCGCTATAGGTAGTGCCATTGACGAAGACATGTCCCAGTCTTTCTAATCGCTTACATGAAAGAAAGAATTACGGCGGTATCTTAAGATCGCTCTCAAGATTCAGATCACTCATTTTGTCATTTGAAGGGAGGAATCACTTCCTTAAGGCATGTTCAAAATTACATGCAAATCAGTTGTTTTATTAACAAGGGAATTGAATATTTATTTTATTAAATGTTTTAATAATTATTAAATCACTCATTACAGGAAATTAATATTTATTTCAAAATTTTAGTTTTGTACTCTCTGAATGTAATTATACTTAATCTTTTTACAAAATTTTTTAAGTTTAAAAAATTAGAGCTTTCATTATAAATAATATTTTGTTTCCTTATAAAATAGGATTCAACGGTAAAAGAGAGTCGTCAACCAGCACCTGTGGTCCAAGCCCCGCAGGAACCGGCAGTCATCAACTTAGTACTAAGGCTAAGGTGAATATATATTTTAATTAACTTATTTTTTTAATTCGGCGGAAAGTAGGGAACGGAGTGTTTATTTGTATTTTACACTTATTATTGGTATGCAAAAGCATATTTAAAAAAAAGTCCCACTGATTTTATTGCCCCGGTTCTTCTCAGGTGTGAGGTATTATTTAATACTAAAGTGAGGCTAAAGTATTTAAAATTTAAAAAATTATGCTTGTAACTTTTTACTTTGAATAAAATTGAAATTTGAAAATTTCAATGAGAAAGTTTCAAATATATTGCATTTAGTAGTAGTCCCAAGGTCAAGGTGAATCGTTTACTGGTAAAAAGTTACAACTTTATGAACTCTATTAAAATAGTGTAAACAGATCGCCAAGTAGCAGCTTACATTAAAAAAAAATTAAAATAGTAAAATTTAATTCTCATATGAAATTGTTTGTGGTATTCTCGTGTCGGCTACTATAAAACATATGAACCGTCTACTTAGATACCTAACGAAAATTCCCGGCACTTACAACCAGAAAATACCTAATCTATACTAATTTTATAAATCAAAAAAGGTTGTTTGGTTGAACACACAAATCATCAGGAACAAGTCATTTGGTGGTATGGGAAAAATATGTTCATACTAAACCGTAACTGATATAGTCGTAGCGTTGTATTGGGAAACTTACAAAGAGAGACACATTTTGATTATACTATGCAGCGCTAAAATCTGAAAATATTTTCAGTCTTTTCATTGTTACTCGGCTTCTATTAGTCACTGCCTACCTCAAAGAATCCAAGAATTCCTCTATTAGTAGTTCCTGAGATTAGCGCATTCAACCACAACAAACTATAACATTTAGTAATCATATAAAAATAATCCTTGCAGAAACAAACGCAATGAGCTAAACGACATACGTTTCGAGTTCATAACTGGCAAGGACACGCCCGAGGGCATCGCCTCCGAGCTGGTGGGCGCCAGTCTTGTGGACCCACATGACTCTGTGCAGATCTCGACAAACCTGGCGGTGTTACTCGCGGCGCAGAGCATGCCGCAGAGATTGAAAACTATTACATTCTATTTGGTAAGCGCTTTTTTTTTATTCTTTTAATATGAATTTTGTGATGATTTTTGTCTTTAGAAAAGATTTTAATGTATGTGAAAGTGTGGTAGCCTTCAAGTTTTTTTAGTTACGATGAAAGTAAGCATATTCGTTTCCAACAATGGTATTGAATCAGGAATGACTGTGTGCTAATATCACAAAACTGCATATAGAAGAGTGGATTGTATTATATAAATTAGTAATTTAAAATATATAAATAGTAAGGTAAAATTTTTGAAACATTTTTTTAAGCATAGCATTGTATTTCTGAAGATGGTTCACACTGTAGTGTCAGTCACGGTTCGTTCTCGGTCCGTTCTCAGTCTGTTAAAACATACTTATATAAGTAATATTCTCTCATACAAGAATATTTTACCAGACTGAACTCGGATCGAGAATTAATGAAGACTCCCACCATAGTGTGGTTCCGGCCTAATACAGCAAACTACACAGTCCTCTGTGCCTACCTAGTGTTAAGACCATCCGTACCCAATTTCCGTAACGTTGCGTGTTGAGCGGCGTAACTCAACGCCGCGCTTTGTCTTCTTACCACGGCGAGGAAAGGAAATGGATTTGTTCCTCCAAATCGCGATTGAACATACAACCGTCGCGTTTACTTCGAAAAATAGTACAAAAAAATAAATACTATTACAACATGTCTTGTAACATTTTTCAATAGATAATTTCATTTGTTTTTTCAGAACTCGGTTGAACTCAGCGAGGCAATCGACGATAAAACTCTAAAAGGCTTCGCCCAGATTTCCATAGTAGACTTAGGTTAAAGTAATCTCATATGAAATGTATGTAACTTGTGCTTGTGTTTTCTTTATAAATGGTGCTAGCGTATAAATACCTGTAGTTTGTATAATTTAATTGTTAATTTTTTGACTCAGGAAATAATTGATATGGAAATTGTGTATTGAATGCTAGAAAATGTCGGTATGATGAATAATAATTGTCGTTAAGATGGGATTTTAATTTGTATAAATATAAATAGCTTAGAAAGTATATTATTCAAATTCAACTTTTAGGAATTTCACTATAAAAAAACTTAAATACATAAATATTGAAACATTTTTTTTTCTCTCTGAGTTCATCTCGGCGATCAGTCCCAAACTATAAGCAGATCTGTTCATTTTAAGTTTGTTGGCATTTCGAGGAACCTCCCCAGCGGGAAGCTCTACTCATCTTTTACCATCTTTCATCCAGTGTCTGAATATTGTGTTGTTTAAGGCGTTTACTATAGCTGATAGTCATCAGATTTGCTGCTAGTTCATCCGGGTGGTTGCTGAGCCTATTTTTATATCTAATGGTAGACCATCAGATACAAAAATCGGCTCTCAGTAATAAATACTAGTGCCTTTTTAGGAACTTGGGTTAGGATTTGGTAAGAAGATCGAAGCCTGGTGCTTTATTGTTTATTTACCTTAAGCCTTGTATGTGTCTTGCTAGCTACTTTATTATTACTGGTCTCAGTGGTGGACATCATTGGCGACCTTGTTGTAATAGATCGTCAACCTCTTGCTTGTGCTCTGGAGAACAACCATCGTTTGAATTAAAAACGTTTGCAAGGTGTTTCGCAAAGATATTTGCTTTTTCCACAAGGCTCGAGGCAGCGTGTGCAGGTTACACAGGCGGCGTTAGTTAAACGCCGCCTGTGCCTCGGCGTTGCTACTCGTTTGGCACCACCCAGGGGCCACGTGCAGGGTGGATCTCATGAGAAGATGGTAAATCCTGCGGACGCGAGTAAATCGTCCCCCTTTCTATAAAACTATGAAACATGTCAATCATTTTTATCGTGAGTTTGTTTCAATAATAGATTGTCTTGCAGTAACGTCAGCACTGCCCTCGTCTGCTCGTAATGTTCACGTATAAACTCTTCGCCTTTTTGTTTCATATTTTTTATGAATTCTTCTTCTGGATCTTCATATCTTTTATCCAAATCAGCTAACTTCCGATCCATATTTTTTTCTCTTAGTTGTTTCTGCGATCAGTACTATTATTTTAAGCAGAAGTGTTGGGAGGTAAGACATTTAAAGTGTGCAATCCAGCGATTGCATCTACTTATACTGTGCGCCAAAGTGACTGTCATGGAGTTATTGACAGTATGTCCTTTCTTTAAAGTCGCTACCTGTAGGATCTTGTAGTTAACCCAGAAGCAAGTTTATTGGGCATTGCTCTTCCAGCCTCTTCCGGTATCTGATGATGTTCTTGTGAATTTCCTCCTTGAATAGAGCCCTGTGGCCTTATATCATACAGCTTGGAGATGGTGTCATCCTGTTTCACTTGGAACAATCTTTCTGTCAGGTACGATTTTAGTAGCATGTAGTAGTTGTGGGGCAGACAATTTTTATTTCCATAATTTAGACTATATCAGCTATAGTCTTCCGGTACAGGCGGCGGTGGTCTGCAGTCAGCTCGTTCCAATGTTTGTGGGCGTCGACGAACATGCTCACGATTTTTTTTTCTGTAGCATAATTTTCGACGAGCATAGTGTCCACTTTCTCCTCCTTAGAACATAAGAGATCCTTCAGTGACTAATCCGTCCGTCCGACCCTTCGTCTGTACTCCTTAAGCGCGCGCCTTAAATTAAGATTGTGTTTTCATATTTTCCTTTGTTTTATTTTTATATAGTATATAATAGAGAAAAGGCGAATTGGTTCCGGCAATTTACAGCCGAAATATAAGAAGATACGCAAAAGCATCCTCTGTAACATCTACACAGCTGAATTACATGTTATGAAAAAAAATATGGATCGGAAGTTAGCTGATTTGGATAAAAGATATGAAGATCCTGTAGAAGAATTCATAAAAAATATGAAACAAAAAGGTGAAGAGCTTATACGTGAACATTACGAGCAGACGAGGGCACTGCTGACGTTACTGCAAGACGATCTACTATTGAAACAAACTCACGATAAAAATGATTGACATGTTTCATAGTTTTAGAATATTTATGTATTCAATTTTTTTTATGGTAAAATTCCTAAAATAAAACAATAGAAAAAATATGAAAACACAAAAACACTATTTTAGTTCAGTTCTTAAATTAAGGCGCGCGCTTAAAGAGTACACGTACAGACGACGGGAACACCGAAGAATATATATGTATTAAAAATACCTTTTTTAATTTGTTTAATCAATATTGTTTCAAGTTTTCGTCTCCAAAAAGTTAATAAATCTTTTATGGGTCTGAGTATATGTGTATATAATAAAATACCGCAGTGTATTAAATTAAATTAATTCAATACAGAAATTTCCATACAATTGTGTTTCTTGTATTGAATTTAATTTTGTATTCGGCGTCTACTATCGCTGGCCGTTAGTCGCCGAACCAAAGATAATTTAATAATGATAAGATCATTTAATTTAAATTTAATTAATTTTAAATGCCACAGAGAATAAATAATATAGAAGTAGCATTTACAATTTGTTTTTATATAACATTTTTTAGAGTGAAACGATAATTTCTTGTAAAATGTTTATTTTTACTATAAATTAATAGCATAAATTAATACAAGTGTATAATAATTTCGACGTAGCTCGATGAAAACTTACGGCATAGTGGTCTGAACGCTTGGACGTATCAGAGTCGCGAAATCGAATTCTATTGAGTTGAATTTTTTTTTATTGACTCGATCTTTGCCACTTCTATTTTACTTCTATTCTGTGGTAAATTGTGTGTGGTGACCGTTTTTTAATTTTTAAGAACGTACTTATAAATGTTTATACTTCTAGTCATACATTCGATAAGAATGCATGTTAATATGTTTTTGCTTTTTGGATATGTTTAGATTTTTTTTTTAAATATAACTTGCTGTGATCATACTTAAGTTGGATCTAAAATATAAGTACGTATTTATTTTATTTAACTATAACAATATAATATAGATAAAAAATCGTATCGTGGACGGTTTGCAATTCCCGCTACGTCAAATTTTACACATTTTCTAAATAAGTATTTTTCTTTCCCAATGGAATAAATTTTTAAAATTGTTAAAAATAAAACAGATAATTTTTTTTATGTTAATTATAAATAAATATAATTACCAAGTTTTACCATCGAAATATTTGACATCACAATTATATTGAAAGAAATCTAAACGTATTTTTTGTATACAGTTATTTTTCAGCATATTTTGTAAATACGTTCTTAAATTTGATGACTTCCTTGTAATATTATGATTCTAGATTTATTATTGTAATTTGTAACTTTTGTATATAGGATGGATACATTTTTTTAAATTATCAAACACATTAATAATTGTAATAAAATTATTAATTATTAGTTTTTTAGAGGTCTTGGGACAGCAACTGACTGCAACCAGCCGGTTGCGAGTTCGATTCCAATTGCCTTCCGAACCGGTGGTTGCGTTTTGTTTATATATTCATTCGACGATTCAAAAGTGCTTGTAATAGTGTATTTGGATAAAGAATATTTTGAATTTGAATGCGTTAGAAAACAAAAGATGGTGTTGATTTCCGTCAAGTTGCTCGCAATGTCTCGAAGATTGGGCTGAACGAAGTGTCTCAACTCTAGGTTTAACACGTTTAGGTTCCCATATTATTTAGACATTGTATCCATTCTATAGCTTAAAACTTAAATATCGTGTGATCTGTATTTTTGTGTTATTTTGGTGCTTTAATAGAACAATGAGTGTAATTCTATGTAATTAATAGCTATTCAATAGGAAACTAACAATTAGGGGACTCATTTTGACTATACGATATTATAGCACTATAATATTCTGACTGATAACTGTATAAATAATAAAGTCCTTGTGTGCCCCCTGATTATAACGTCTATAGAGGAGAGTTGTTGCGGATGTAACATTACGGATATAAGAATAATAATTAATACTATATTGGTTTCAGATATAATATCCGTTAGTATCGCTTACGAATATTATATTATTGAGAAATATTTTTTTTTAACAATCTGTTTGACAATTTGAGATATTAGTTGTTTATATTTTTCTTGTAACAAGAGTTCGTCACTTCGTATTAGGTGCTAGCTTCTATCATAGCAAGCCTTATTCACTTAAACTCCGCCTATATCCGAATTTCTCCGTAACTTATTCGATACGGGTATTTTTTTATTTCTTATATCCAATAGCATCCGTTATGGTTACGGAGCTCCGTAACGCGCCTGCTCTATCGTTTATAACTTTTATTATCTATTTGTATTTATAAGTATTGTTGTAAAAAATAATAATGGCAAAAGCAAAAATTACGGCATTAGCATTAGTAATCTCATAGGTGCATTTAATTTTAATATTTCTCAAATATAGATAAATATAATGAAATTAAATATATTATAAGTATATCATTCTTATGTATGTATGTGCCTTTGTAATTTCCGCATTATGCCTTACTATCTTTATATGTATTTATGTAGATTTATATATACTCTGCATTCCGTAAAGTGCCATAGACATTTTGTCTTTTGCCCAACTAATTCTTTTATTGAATAATAAAAAATATATGTATAAATGTCATTTTAGGAAAATCGATTCATACGTGGCCTACCTGTCTGAATTAAATCAGGGTTAAAATAAGGATTAAAATAACTGTTTTTTAATTTTTGACCATTCTTTTTATGAGGAATCCATTAAAGATTTTTGTTTGTGATAATTGATAAAAGGAATTTGCTCTTATATGAGCTTTTCCCTCATCGAAATACACGCTTTATAGAATAAACATACATATTTAAAAAGTAATTATTATGTTTCATTTTAAAATACAGTAGAAGTTGTCACAGACAAGGTTTAAACATATCACATCAAATTTAGTATATCCGGTTGTAATAGTATAGAAATAATGGTAAAATAACTAATATTAGTAAACAATACAATATTTTCCTTTAACAGGTGATAAATTTAATAAATTAAATTACATTTATTTCTTAATTTTTTTCTATAAACAAAAAAATCCATATCTATGTTTATTGGATGTCTTAATTAGCTTTCCGATATACATATATGTATTTTATAATAGTTTACATCGAAATATACATAGTTAGGGCAGAAGATTTATATATCTCTCGTAATTTATTCTACATTAAATATAAAATAAGTAAGTATGATTGTATAGTGACATAGTAATAAAATGTGAACACAACAATGACTAAACAATTTTTTTTTAAATATTACATTGAAATGTGATATTGACGTAATGTTTATTTTAACTAAATGATCTTTAACCAGCAATAATTAATTTATACTATATTAAAAATATACATTATTATTTAAAACCGTAAAATGGCGTTATATATAAAATATTACCAACTATTATTATTCTAAACATTATAGTTTTTTTGATGTTGAATGTGTAAATTCCCTTGGGCTTTCCATATTAATGTACTTATGTTACTTTATATAAATATGTTGTAAATATGTTTTTTTTTAATATAAATATTTTTAAATAACGAGGGTAAACTCACATATTACAAGTTTCGAGACAAGGTAAACAAGAACATATAATTTCACCAATAATAAGATAAATCCAAAACTTATGGCTATGACTGTCAATTCTTTATTTATTTTTTTGAAATATATGCGAACTACTATTTTATGTTATTGTCACCTTTAACTCAAGACTTTTGCTATGAAAAAGATATTTATTTTAATTTATTAATGACCTCGTCTATGATGTTTTCCTTTATATGTATGTAATGACAAATTAATTAAATATATATACATTGATTATCAATTTTTTTGTCTTTTACTTTTGTTTACATTGATGAAGTTTGTTCCGGCATTAATAAAACTAATATAACTTCGAGTTACTTTTTTAAAATTTCCCAGTAAATATACAGCGTTTTTGTCAGCACTACTTTAAATTAAACCACAGTATTAACTACTATATGAAAGTCTAATACGATTATAATTTTTTTCCCAAAAATGAAAAAGGTTTTTTTCAAACAAAATAAATAATAAAATTATGCCTCATGCCTGCCTGTAAAATAAAATTATATTCTCGCGACATTTTCCAATACTATATAGTTCTATAAAGGTTCAAGAAACTATTCATTTTCTGAACCTTTTTGTAAGCTTCACGTTGTACCCCGACAGCATAGGGAACTGAGAACCGAGTGTAATAACACTCTGTTCTCATTATGCCGTTCCGATTATGTGAAGTGGCAGAATTCAACGCCGCGTTTTGCCTCGTTACCAGTAATAATAATATTAACATAGTATTAAAATGTTTCATTCTCTCGAGTGGGAATCGAACCTACAACCTGTTTTCAATGTATTTCTAACGTATTCTTCTTACCTGATTCCCTTTTTAACCCCTTTATACAATTATATTTTTCTACAGCTTTACGAGTATTTAATGAAACTCCGTTAAAAGTAAAACTATTTGAAATCGCAGTTATGATGAAGAAGGGATACAAAAAATATTATGAAAGAAAGTAGAATAATAGAAAGAGAAACATAAATATTAGTCTTTTCTATCTATAATGCGAAAAATCCTTGCTCGTACTTATAAATCGTCCTCAAGTCTGACATCGATTTTGAGTTCGTTTTCATTCTTTGAAGAATAATTTATGAATGAAAACGGCATCTCAAGACAGTGGCGTAGCGAGCCTAGCTCGCGCCCAGGGCAAAATACTTTCACAGCGCCCTCCAGGCTAACACAATATATATGTATGTTTAAATAGTTTTGCGGACTATTTGGCGCCCCTTTATGAGCGGCGCCCGGGGCATGATGCCCCCCCCTTGCCCCTCCATCACTACGCCACTGTCTCAAGATCGATCTCAGACTTGAGAGAGGTTTATAAGTTAGTAATCGGTTAGTGTTTGTCTAAATTGTAATGTAATGCAGAGGATCTAACTGTTAATATATTTCCAAACTGAGTTGCGAATGAAAGTGTAACTTTCAAATGCTATTTTCGTCCTAATTTAGCTTGAATTAATGAAATTATTGTTAATTTGAACAATTTACAGTTACAGTCCATTAACTGATTTTTATATATTGTCAAGTATAAAATAAAAAGATAAAAATATTAATTGATTATCGTTTAAGTAATTCTATAATACAAAATATACAACGATAATAATGCCATTGGGTTACTGAGTGTCTTAACACTAGGTTCCCTCTGCTTACCCTGCTGTGTGCGGGATACAGCGTGAAGCTGATTGTATTTATATAATAATAACGTCATCGTTTGTATGAAGGTCGGTGTCGGACGGACAGACAACAGACCGATCGGAACTTGATTTCGCGCTAACTATAAAAGATTTATATCGGAACCTCGTGCCCATTTCTTTGCACCAGATGTTCTAATAAAAGCCCAAGGTCGTTACGAGGAAACTCGGTATATATAAACATGCCTGGACTCTGGAGTTACCGGTGGTCGAAATTCATTGTCATATATATATACTTCTACTTTATATTAGCCCGGCGTTGAGTTCCGCCACTCAACACGCAATGTCTCGAAAAATCGCGGAAAGTGAGGAACCTAGTGTCTTAACACTAGGTTCCCTCTGCCTATCCTGATGTATGCGGGATACAGCGTGAAGCTGATTTGATTGTTTTTGATCTATAAAGTAGCATAAGTACTTTCCTGCAAAATGGGAATAAATAAAAAATCCATGACATAAATATTAATATACATAGGTGTTGTTGACTTGTCTTTCTAAGATATAACAGTCGAATCACTTCTTACCTAGAATTTTTTTTTATTTTCTCCCCTTGTAATATAATACGAGTGTATGTATGTGCGTTTATTATAAGGGTTTTTCATGAGATTACATTTTATATTTACATATTTTATTTCCATTCCGCTATGCTTCCCAAAGATCTTCCTTATATATTAAAATGATTTAGTATGTATGTAAGTGGCGACTGGTGTGTACTTATAATTCATTGTTTTGTATGTGTTTTTCTACCAGCCATACATTTGGCCCCAAGGTAATCGATTTATTTAGTTATTTTAATGTTCTACACGTTCCTTTTAGTTGTTAAGTAAACGTGATATAAACGTCCAATACAAATTGTATTAAAATTAATTTTCTCACATTTTTGAAGAATTTCAAGTAAATATTTAGTGTTTTTGATGTTTTTGCTAATTCCGGGTAATAGTCTGTGATATTTTTTCTAACCATGTAACATCGATCTATTCTAATAGTAAAGTAACATAAAGTGTGTTACTATATAAGCTTTGCTAGATTAGTTTCTATACAAATTATATTCCACTAGTTACTTATATCAAGAAATGGATGTTAAGTGCACTAGGTAACTGTATATGCATTCGTGTTCAACAATTTTTCATCTTATTAATCATTAAGTTAGAAATAGAGTTAAAATATTATAGCCTTCTATTCCTTTAACTTTATTTTGACATTATTTTTTGTTATAGAGACCGTATTAGAACATTTGCTATGTCATTTTGAATAAGGGTAGCTTGGTAAGAGACTCGTTTATTCAGTAAAGGCACATTTTAGGGGGGGAGGAAGGGGGGAGGGGGTTGTACTTGTAACCCGCACTGTAAATCCATGTGACGCTAAGGAGTTTCTTTTCTAAGAAATACTTATTGAATAGAAAAAGGAACTCCGATCCCCACTTTCCGCCAAATTCTAGAGGACTGGAGGACCTTGACGTCAGAGGGAAGAATTTTCTTGAGTGGGAAACGAATTCACAACCTGTCTACGACTGGCCTCACTGCACTGGACTTGCCTGGCGGAGTGTCTTAACAGTGTGTGTCTAGGGCTCCCTATCTTGCTACGTGCAGGATTCATCTTGAAGTTGAAAAAAATAAACGAAGTACGAAAATTCTCTTTATATAAGACCAGATTATATAATTTATTTTAATTTGTATATACCATAATTTTTTATAGCTGGAGTCATTCTTATATTTTACTTATAATTGTTATTAGGTACTACTGCAAGTTTTAGTTTATTCGAAGAAATTATTTAACTATAAGATATAGACATATAACTACGGTGTGATCTAGAATAATGTATGTATACGATTTCTGTAATATGTCAAATGAAGGAATAAATGTTATGAAATAAATGTGTTTTTTTTTCAGAAAAACTTGTTAGTGCTAAAGGTACTTTTTTTCTCCAATTTTTTTTCTTTCTATATCTCGGATAAGGCAGGGCGAGCTACAGGTCTAGACACTCTGTGTCCCAATTTCTGGAAAATTTTCCAGAAATTGAATATTTCTTTAAAATATTCAATGTTTTATTTCTTCGAGTGGGAAGCGTTTTGACGTGATCATATTTGGGGACTAGCAGTGTCTTAGTAGGAACGGAGTGTCTGAACATTCGATTCCCTCTTAATACCCTGCTGTGTGCGGGATACAGCGTGAATGTAAAAAATATATAATTAACGCTGAAAAAACCTTATACATAAAAGTGAGGTATAAAGATATACTAAAGCTTTAATTTCTTTATAATATATTTAAAACATTAAAAAGGTAAATACTTGCACGTATTGCAGACCAACGATTGCAGAACCATGTGTTAAGAAAAAAGTAGTAGTTACAAAAGAAATATACTAAGATTCGAACCTGCATCTCTTGAAATTCTATGATAACAAACCTGCATAGTTTAGTACTTACGCACACAACCAAGGAGCTGTAGGTACAACTGGGTCGCAATTACATTTAATGGTCTTGAAAATTGCAAGTTATACCCGCGAGAACGGATCCACATTCTCACGTTTATCGTTCCCGTTGCATAATTGTAACGGGAGATGCGACACTTGTAATATATTCTATTATATTAATGATATATGAATGTAGGTATGGGCCAGTCGTAGCGTAGGCCAGGCGTAAGCGTGTGATTGTAAATGACAAGTAGTGGGTTCGATTTCCATTCGAGAAAATTATATGGTTAACGTTTTTATTTCTTCGCTCTAGTGTCAAGGTAAAGCGCGGCGTTGAGTTTCGACACTCAACAACAACTCAACTACTGCCTATTCATCTATGTGCGGGATGAAGCGTGAAATTGAAAAAAGGGGTGCAGCTGTAATGATATTGTGATATAATGGCATGCATTAAAAGCTTAAAATATATGAATCAATCCTTTACATTTTGTAACTATGCAGTATTGCAGTTTTAGTGTTGATACACTCACGTAAATTTGAATAAGACAAGGTTTGTTTAGCCAACAACGAAAATACATTAATTACTTAGAGAAAAAAATCAGACCAGAGTGAATCATCTCTATGTAATCTCTCCTCACTGAATATGTGCCCAATAAAAATAATAACAATATAATTATATCGACAGACACGTTAGTAAAACTCAAATTTCTCTTACGCACCGAAAAAAAAAGATACCAAAATACTTCTTAGAATCAGTTGATACCTCATTCCATTCCATATTGATAGAGATTAGATGTTCTATAATAATAAATATCAAATATAATTCTTAATTACAAGTCTCAAGGTCCATAATGCTATGGCTGCCGTAAAATCGTGGGTCACATGATAGGGAAGGTCTGTGGGTCATACAACAGTAAACAATTGACAATTGACTACAAGGTCAAGACCAGATCTGAGATATTCCGACGAATATCGCTTTATAAATGTTAATTAATACTATCATGTAAACAAAAAAAATAATGGGAATAGGGAAGTTTTAAATATTATGTAGAATAAGAAAAATATTAATAAAATATTATATAAATAAGAGTGCGACTGTGCAACAAGGTGTGGGGTTCGATCTCGCTCGAGCAATATTAATATTTTGATTTCTTCTCTCTAGTGTCGAGGCAAAGTGCGGCGTTGAGTACCGCCACTCAACACGCAATGTCTTTAGTATTCGATGGACAATGTGGAATGGAATGTCTTAGCACTAGATTTTCTCCTACTTCTCTGCTGTGTGCTGAATACATTGTGAAAAACAAAGATGTTGACATTATGATTTGATCTTCTAAACATTATGTAGTAAGAAAACATAAAAAAATATTAAATAATTAAATAATCGTTTTTGTTTTAATATTAACAATTAATTTGATAAAAAGAAAATTAAGTATTTATTTGACGATAAATATATATTAGGCGATATAATAACATTTAGGAATTATAAGAAATTTCATAATAACAAGTTCGTTTCTTAGTTTTACCTTTGTCGTATAATTAACATTTAATTTGATGAACATCCCTAGTCCTTACTTTATATATATCGTGTTATCTAATATTATTTTTATCGTTAACAGTTATGAAAAAAAAAAACGTACAAAATCTAAATAGTATATTATTTTCCCTAATATTTTAAAATTTTTACTAGTGGCCCCGCGCGGTTTCACCCGCTTCTTTTTTTTAATACCATTTAAATACATTTAGGGTACATTAGTTGGTTATTTTAAGATTTTATCTACAGGTTATCTACACTTAAATAAATAGTAATTTAAATCTTTTGGTATTTTGGTACAGAAAGGCGTTTGGTTTGATTTAGATTAATATTTAGAATTTAAAATAAACTAAAAATATAGTTCATATATATAGTTTATATCGAGATTTTTTCTAACATAAAAAAACAGCAAAATTACGATATTTCTTATATTTTTATGGTAATCCATAAAAACATAAAAATATAAGAAATATTCATCACTTATCAATATCCATCTACTCTAGGTACCATACAAACATAAATACTATATATTATATAAAACCGTCATTGTACAAACAGACTAGAATAAGCTCATTGTTGTTAGAAGAGCTTCCGAGCTGAATGTATGCGACGGTCCTCACGTAGACTGGATTATGATTACGTTTATGGTTCTCTAATACACTATATTATACTAATAGAACCTGTAGCTCCTCTGGTGCTGCACAGGGTCGTGGACGGCGGTGATCATCATCAGGTGACCCGAACGCTCGTTTGCCTTGTCCTTTTTCCATAAAAAAAAATAATAGATTGTATATTTGGAAATAAAAAAATCAGCGTCACGCTATATCGGAGGAGGACAAGGGGCACTGCGTGTTGAGTGGCGGAACTCAACGCTCACATCAGAGCGAAGAAATTACAATATAAATTTAAATAAATATTTATTTTTCTCGAGTGGGGATCGAACTCACAACCAGTCGCATACATTTTGTGCACCTGAACCACGAATTTGGAATATTCTTTAAATACGTTTAAGGCCGTCACGTCGTGGCGTAATGGCACGGCGGCGTTCGCTGGTAAACGCTACGGTTGTCGGTTGGGTATCTAGATAAAGCACAGCGTTAAATTTCGCCTCCCAAGACTCAATGCCTGGAAAATTTGGCGGAGAGTAAGTAACGACGTGTCTTAACACTAGGTTTCCTAAGCGCCTTGATTTATGAAAGATACAGCGTGAAGCTTAAAAAAGTTCTTTAAAAAAAATGAAAATTAATTTATTATTATTATATATTAATGTTAAAAGTGCTAGCAAGAGCAGTAAAAGTAGTACTAGCTAGGACGTTACGTTGAGAATGAAGAAGAACATGCTCAGCTGGTTTGGGCAAGTCGAACGAATGAGTGATGAAAGAATGGCAAAAAAGATCTATGATGGAAAAGTGAGTGGTAAGAGAGGTAGGGGTAGACCTCGGTTGACCTTCGAAAACACAGTATCAAAGATACTGGAGGAAGGTCACGTAATAAGCATGAGGACCCCCCGGAGGATATGTATGAAGAGGTTGATGACAGTGGACGAGGCGAAAGAGATATGTAGAGACCGTAGCGTTTGGCGCTCCGTTCTCTCTGACTACCCCGCTAAGGGATAAAGCGTGAAGTTAAGTAAGTAAGTAAAAGTAGGTTATACGTATTATATTACCTTAGTTACCCTATTTATAGTGAATTCTAGTAGCTTGAAACGTCATTAAGTTTTATGGCATTTTCATTACTTCCCTGGACTTACTTTCTTATCAATTACAATTTTCTTATAAGATTCTTATCAACTACTCTATTTCTTATATACCTACCTTTAAAAAAAATAGAAAGAGAAATCCGCCACAACTCCAATTATGAACTAAAAATAAAATGCACAAAATACACAATACATATATATTCATTAATTTCTAAAACATTACGTAATTAGTACTTAAACTTAAAACTAATATAACAGAATGACCTATTGATTAGAATTATCATCTACTATCGCCTCACCTCGCCCCCAGTTCGAAAGGGGCTTCGAGAAAGTGACTTGAGACGGAGAAAATTCTCCTCATCAACTAGTTCGTAGTTAGAGTTCGTGTAATGATTAATCGTGGGAAATTTTAATTTCCTCCTTTGTTTATCAACAAAATGCTATAAATATGCGTGTTGGATGACGGTGTGGTCAGACGTTACTTGGACACGGGTTGGATAAGTTCTTCCAGTAAATAAAATGTTTAAACACGTTTTCGCGTTTGCTGTGCTGATTTTGATAGTGCCATGGGTTGCTGCCACCCCATTGAAAGGGAGGTTAGAATGTAAGTTTGTTTTTGTTTTGCTAGCGATTTGTATGTAGTTTTAATTTTTATTTTTAATGGATTTTTTAGTAAGTAGTTTTTAGTATTTTTTTTTGCTTTGTGAAATATATAATCACTTTAGAAATGCACATTATGGGATCTATAGTTATTGTTTTAAGTAAACTAATTTTAAAATAAATTTAGTTGAGTGTAATAAAAATGTGACTTTTAAATAATATAGTTGGTTGTTTCAACGCTTTTCGTAAGTTTTTAAAATATACAGGGTGGAAGTGTCAGCGCCACTTTAAATGAAACTACAGTTTCAACTACTCTATAAAAGCCTAATATAATTCGGAAAAAAAATAATTCTCAAAAATGAAAAAGTTATTTTTTCAAACAAAATAAATAATAAAATTATCGTTTTAAAATAAAACGCCATTTGTAAAATATAACATAGGCACGCACACACTTACCTGTCAAAGCGGCAACGTCGCATACGTATGTGTGCGTGACACGAAATACAGGTATGGATAAAAATCGTGAAATGAAAAAAAAATCCTACGTCTAAACCGTTGAGGTACCTTGATTATTTTTTTTCATTCTGGGTTTGAAATATTTTACCCTATATGCAGTTTCAGTAAAAGAAGCGCTGCCTCTTCCACCCTGTATAAATACGAGTATAAAAATAAATGCTTTTGTAAACTCTGAAAAAGAAATAAAACAGAAGAAGACCTGCTTCATGACTTTTTCTCAGTACAATTGTTTAGAAACAAATATACCTACATCACTTTGAATATTGGAAAACTAAATTATTTTCAAATTAAAAGCTCCCTTCCGTGAAAAGCTTCATAGAAAAGGGTCGTTTGAAATTAATTTTTTTATTAAACTGGTTTGTACTTTTACCATCTTTAAACGACTGTCCAGTGCAAGATTTTTTATTATTATTATGAGTTATACACGAATTGTATAATTATTATAAAGGTATATATTATCTTTAAAACAATTTCACGCTGTATCCCGCACACAGCAGGATAGGCAGAGGGAACCTGGTGTTAGGACATTCGGTGTCTCAGTTTCCGCCGAATTCTGGAGGCATTGCGTGTTGAGTGGCGGAAGTCAACGCTGCGCTTGCCTTGACACTAAAGCGAAGAAATGAAAATATACATTTAAATAAATATTTAATTTCCTCGAATGGGGATCGAACCCACAACGCCACGATTGGAATATTTTCTGTTTTTGTTAGTAATTTCCAGTACGTTAACTGTTAGGGCGAAGGAAGTGCGTTCTAATCTCTCTCTATTATATATATTTTTTCCTGAATAAATGTAGTTTACTCTTAGTTAAATTGTAGTTATCTTTTATATAAGTGCATATAATATATATTATGTTATATGCACTCATATTATGATATGCACTTATAGTATGAGGGCAATAGGGGGAGTTCCCCGCTTTAATACTAAATCTATTCTCGATCGTCGATATCGATCGCTGACATATATAGGTACTGTAGTAATATCTAGAAGCTTATGCACCTATAATGATTCTAATTAATAAAATAAAATTAAAAAACTTTTAATATGTACTAAATAATAAACTAAAATACACTTATATTATTAGAATCTTAAACAATATATGTCATTAACCTCCACTCAATATCTTTGCCGGTGAGTGGAGAAGGGAGTGTCTTTACATTAGGTTTTCTAAAGAATGCTTAAAATTTTTAAAGTATGGATTTGCACACTTGTATTGACATAATCTGAATTTCATAAAATATTCTTGTACACAATGTTTTTATTTACTGTACTATTTTTTTAAAACAATACTCCACTCTGTTTTACGCTTACCGCCGTATTCTAGAGCCATTGCGTGTTAAGTGGCGGATCTCAACGCCGCGGTTTACCTCGACACCAGAGCGTAAAACACGAAAATAATAAATATTTCATTTCTCCGAATTCGAATCGAACCCACAACCTGTCTCTTCCTCTAACCCTCTACACGACTGGTCTCTAACAAAATAGTAATAACCTTGACTACTGAACACTAAGGCACATTATTACATACATTTTACTATCCATATATTTTTATTTACTACTCGATCGAGTCAGATTTATTTATAGTCTAAAACTAAATTTTCGCTCATTGCCGCAGTAAATTCAATATTTACGAGAATATCAACGTCAAACAGTAAACAAATGTTAAATCTAGACTTGGTGTTATTAATAATATAAAATTTCATTGTATGCTGCTTGTGAGTTAAGATTTCATTTCGGAAATGTATTTTAGATATTTCTTAGACTAGGCAATATTTGTTTATGGTGCCTATATGAAGGAAAACTGCATCTCAAGATCGATATCAGACTTAAGATTGGTTTATAAATACAGGTCTAAGAGCCAGAAACAAGCCATGTATGGAAAATAGAGTGGCAAATGGGGTACGAAATGTTTTACCTCTGGCTTTTGCATACTAAAAGCAGTTCAATTTTGGATACGGTGTGAATATAAAAAAAAGATGATATTAGAGACGCTAATAATATCTCTTTTCCTACTTAGAATGAATTCCAGCATTTTGAGGGTCAAGTGTTCAAAATACGTAGAGTCAAGTTCATTATTAATTATAATGAATATAAAGATAATTCTATAATCTTCCATTTCGCTTCATTTTGTCGTTTAATAATTTTTTTTTTGGTATTTGAATTGGGATACCCATGTTATCTTATGCACCTACTCATCTTGAAATCGATACAAAAACCTTACACCCTACAATAGATTAAATAAAATAAATTGACATAACAATAATAATATTTAATTAGAGTTAAAGTTTATTTAAATAATTATAATATATACAAACGTAATACTATTCTTATAAATCTTAATTGTACTGTTTCACTCTCAGTAGAGGTTGGGCGGAAGTTCCCATAAACTGCATCCTGTACTCACTTTGTAAGGTACACAATACAAAGAAATACTTTAAAGAGAGTACTTGTTATTTATTATCATTAGGGCTATAAGTACTTATATATAATTGATTATATGATTAACTCGACGATTATGGATTCGATTCCAATTCGGGGTGCTGGAAGTCGTCGTCGTCGTTAATTGAAGTTAAAGTAACCAGTACTTACTTAGTTAAGACAAATTTAAATAAGTGTTTCAAATTTTACTATATAATATTAAGGTCGTAGTGGCACAGTGGCACAAGCGTGTGTCTGTAGTGGCGACGGTTATGGGTTCGATTTCCACTCAGAGGAATGAAATAATTATTTACATTTATATTTTCATTTCTATTTTTATTTCTTCACCCTGGTGTCGAGGCAAAACGCGGCGTTGAGTTCCGCCACTCGATCAGAAAGTGGGAAACACAGTGTCTTACCACTAGGATGCCTCTACCTACACTAGCCTGTTAAATGCGGAATATAGCTTAAAGATGAAGGCTAGATTGGAAACAGATCTACAATTTACCTTTTACAAACTAAATATTTTCTTACAAATAAGTATTCATCAACTACTTATATTGAAAATGGTTATTTAAATCTGACGTGCTTATAAAACTTCTAAAAATAACCTAAAATTTTCTAATTCCAGTGGTAAGCATCATCGAGCTAGAAGAACCTTGCGTGAGGCAGGGTGGCATCTGTCTGCGTACTGAGGACTGTGACCCAGGGAACCTAGTGCGGATCAGCGGAGTCGTACTGTGCCCCGCTCAGAGGCACCTGGGAGTCGAATGTTGTTATGTAAGTGTTGAATAATTTGGTTATTGTAGGCTTGGGCGTAGAGATGTTGGGGGAAGGATCCTATTCTATCCTGGGATGGGCGGGTTAGGCTGTGCCCACTCCAAAATAGTTTTGCCCCTCAAAAAGTGGGGAACGGAATATCTTAACACTAGTTTCGCTCTGCCTACCCTCCTGTGTGCGGGATACAGCGTGAAGCTGATTCAATTTTTTTTTAATAAATAATTTTTCGACTTGAAAATAAAAGTGTTAAGTTTAGGTACCTCCTCGTATCGTAAACATATAATATAATATGATTCAACTTTCATATAATCTTAACGACCTCGTGGGAATGTGTAATGAACACTCCGGGTTGTGAGTTCAAATTCCATTCGTGGTACGACTGTATCAGATATAACTGCTGGTAGGTGCACTTAGTAAACAATATTAATGAAACATAAATATATACATATATATCAATGAATTAAAAGCATGGTAGGTATTGTATATTTATATATAACACTAGTGGACCCGGACGCGGCTACGCCTGCTTGAACTATAAGAATATTTTCGCGTCGGTCATACTCATACTATGCCGCCCGAAGGCTAGGTCATTTCGAATCAGTGACATCTCCTTAATTATTTATGAG
The DNA here is from genome assembly GCA_016802625.1 of Heliconius numata. NCBI lineage: Eukaryota > Metazoa > Arthropoda > Insecta > Lepidoptera > Nymphalidae > Heliconius > Heliconius numata. The sequence goes on along the minus strand of JAEBDU010000003.1, from coordinate 540,232 downwards.
AATGTTATATAGTTAACTATAATTTTAATCTAGATAAAATGCTAAAAGTGACTATTATATTTATTTTGGAATGGAATTATCGAACTCAACACAGCGCCTTGTCCGACTTGAAATAAAAATAGTTCGTTCCCCCGAAAAAGGATCGAACCCATAACCATAGCGTTTACAGTCAATCGCTGTACTATTTCACCCACAGTTCGTCTTGGTTTTTTTAGGTAAATTAAAATATATTTCTTTGTTTCAGAATTAATTGCATTGGATGCACCACATAAAAATCCGCCTTAACTTAAAATATGAAGAGGAAGGGAAGTTTATATTAAAATAGTTATAATGAAACGATGTCTTAAGATTATTTATTTATTTTTATTAAACATATTATGTATACCTAAGTTAATTCTACGTAAGTGTGTGAACGTTATGTTCTATTTTTCTGCTCTAAGCTAATGTGATTGTAATTTTGTTATTAAAACAGTACTTAATTACAGTGTACCTTTTATTTCCTTTCATAATAATATAATATAATATTTCAACTTATTAAACTTGAGGCCAATTGAAAACAAGTGTGTGACTGTAAACATGACTGGTTGTGGGTTCGATCCCCACTTTAGGAAATAAAATATTTATTTAAATTCATATCATGATTTTTTCGCTCTGGTGTCGAGGCAAACACATTCAACATGCAATGCCTCCAGATTTCAGTGAAAAATGAAGAACGCTAACACTAGTTTCCTTCTACCCTGCTGCGCGCGGGATACAGCGTGAAGCTGATTTCAATATGTTAAAATAATAAATAAATAAATAAAACCACGTATTTTCCGTTGCGTTTAAAGTTACCTTACCAACTCTCAGAAATAAATACAATAAACAGGTAACATTCGAGTTGCTGGGTACTCTAGTTAAAGCTATTGTTTCATAGTAGAATTATTGATGGACTTGGGAGCGAAGAAAGTTAAAGGTTAAGGTTAAGGTTTCTAGTATTTCTAGGTACCTTAACCTTTAATTAATTCTAACTACATAGCTCTGTTTTTAGAAAATATATAAAAAAATTTACGTAGCGGAGTGTGAAACTCCGCCACTTGGAAACCGTACACCAAGAGGTGCGGATTCATATCCCACTACGCTCTATTTTTATATGTTATCTTAAAACAGACCTATATAGTAGTAATTTTAATTTTAATTGTATAGTAATTAGAATTAATTAAAGCTTATATTGGACGTAATTGGCCGTATAAATGTAAAAAAATACAGACAAATACAATAAATTGTTTTTTTTTTAATATAAAGCGTAATAATTTCGAATTACATCAATTCTGTTTAACATAAATGAATATAACGTCCTCCATTACCGTGCGTAAGAGATAAGGGCCGCTCTTGACTCTTGACATCGTGATAGTCACCAACATTCGGTCAATATTTGTTGATCCCACTATATTATATTATATATTTAAATTTACAAACATTGTTCGTAATTGTATTGTGATGACTTTACTATTTTTTATCTAAGAACAATAATTATATTATAAGCAATAGAAATAAAATTAATAATTTATAAAAAACAATAAAATATAATAATAATGTTCAGGGTGTAAAATTTACGGGAAAAAGATTAGGCTATATGAATTATAAACATTTTCTTTCCTTTTTAGACTATTTTCAACTTTAACGTTAGAGTATGAAATTGAAAGGCATGGCTGTTTGGCTGTATATGGAGTTTAGTAAACTTGCTTTTAAAATATTTTATTGCATACTTGCCAACTTAAATTTGTATAGTTCTATATCTATTAAAAGCCTGCGTGGAAAATACTAATGAATAAATGTTTGCAGTAAATATTAAATAACTTTTAATTTTATATCACCAACATTTGCAATTTTTCATCTCTGACTTTTCTATTATTGAACTAATTATTTAGATAAAGGAGTTTACTGATTAACAACTACAATATTAAGAACAAATTTATGTGGCAATATCGACATTTGTATCCAATTAATATCTAAGTATTACACTAATTTGGTCATTGTAAGCTAAGATTTTTTTCTTTTTTAACTTCACATTATATCTCTCATATTGTAGGCGTCTGGCTGTTAATTTAAGCAGATGAAAGTTGGCTCTATTATCAATAATCTACACGGCGTAGCAAGATTAACTCGCGCCTGGGACAAAATACTTTTACAGCGGCCCTTAGGCTAACACAATATAATTTTATATGTATGTTTTAATAGTTTTGCGGACTATTTGGGCCCAGTTACGAGCGGCGCCCGGGGCATGAGCCCCCCTTTGCTCCTCCATCACTACGCCACTGAATTAATATTTATTCAATATTTTTATCATAGGAAATAATGTAAAAATGTACAGATTAAATCACAAATAATTATTATATATAATGAAAAACCTCTTTCCAATACTACAGCATTATCGTATTTGTGAAGGTTTTTATAAAGTGCAAAGAGGAACTCAATGCGCCTGACACTTGTGTAATAGCAATGTTACATTGCCGCTATTCTGTTAACCGCGGGGCTTCAGGCGGTATTAATGATTCATAATAATGGTAGAATTAACAAATATATAGATAAAATAAAACTTACTTACAACTTTTCTGTACTGAATCAAAAAAAAAAAAAAGAAAAGAATATTCCTTCCATTTGTATAAAAAACATTAAGAAAAAAATAATAACAATGAAACCAAATCAAATAGCGGACAGTAACTCAATAAGAAAATAAATAAATTATAAGAATAATATTTGAATAACATGTTAATAATATAAGACAAAAGCCATCTGTCTAATGCAAGTAATAGCCTATAATATACTATATTGTCTATTACAATATCATATAATGTCAGTTGCGCGTTACTTCATGACAGATTGTAATATGTAAATAACCAAGTAGAAAGGCAAAGAACAAAAATTAATAATAGTTACGTAAAAAAGAAGAACTAAGAATAAAATTAACTAACAAACAGAAAACTAATAGCGATCAAAAATAAAAAAGAAAGTAAATAATAACTATTTAACTACTTTCTAACTATTCGCTTACCGGTGTAAGCGAATAGTTAGAAAGTACGCTTGCACTATAACTTTATTGACAATGTTTTTTGAAGCCACCACACTCTCCTACACTGCCGGCGAAGACTTTTCTGGAGTAACGGGTATAATCTGGAGATCGGCCATGACTCCATCCACTCCACTCTCGATCCACTCCACTCGATAACGCAAGCCATTCGGAGCTATGACGTTGATGATTCCATTACCACTCCAGCACTTCCCCACACCATAAAGTCGTCAAGCGAGCATAAACACTTCATGGCGAGTTTTTGTAAGAAATGCCGATATGGTGATGCCTGACCCCTTAAGCTTAGTCTTCGCAAACTAAATGCTGTGCCGCACCTGAACATCCGAAAATTTTACCACTACGGGTCGAGGCTTATCACTGTGCGAGCGGTCCAACCGATATGCTGTTCTAATATTTGAAATGAAGTAATTAGGCATATCGAGATTATTTGCCACGAAATTTACAACCAAAGTGCCAACATCTGACTTATTCTCGGCTAAACCATGGATTAAAAGTAATTTTCGCCTTCTGGACATCTCCATGCGATTGATATCCCGACTGAGAAGTTCCAACTGTTTTTGCAAAGAACTCAGTGCAGTGTGGATAAAAGTCTTAAAGGAAGTGAAATCTGCAGCTAAAGTTGATACTGTTGCCAGTGATGCTATTTTACTTAGGTCCTGCTGAAACTTGGTCATTGTGACATTAAATATCTCTGCCATAGCCGTAATGGACTCTTAGAGCATCCATGGTGTACATATAGTTATAGTGCAAAATTAAGTGTTGTTCTGTGTATATTAATAAAGATATTACTAGTGGTAGGTTAATTGATATTACAAGCATATATAAGACTTAAAAGTACTTGTCAATATGTAAAAACTATAAATAAATGAAGAGCACTAAAAATCAGCTGTTCACTTATTCTTGTCATTGTTTAATAAATTCTTTCTTATTTTTCTCATACTATGTGGTTTTACTATTTCAAGTCTTAACACTATGTTCCCTCTGCTCATCCTGCTATTTAAATTCAAATATTTTTATTCAAAATAAAAAAGTTACAAGCTTCATTTTTTTGAACGTCAAAAAATATACTACCAGTTCTCTTAAGTTAGTGCCTCAGACCTGAGATAAACATTATTATATGTAATTATTTGTGACAATGATACCTTTGAAACAGACTGGAGCGAGCATTTCATTTCCAAGGTGTATTATCATTTATAAAATCATTAATGTGGTAATAACCTTCAACACGCAAACATCTTTTCACAATTTTTTTAAATCATGATATAGAAAATACACATTGTCCCATAAACTAATTACAAATTCGATGCAATCGAGTCACAGGTGCACTAAGTTTAAGCCTATTTCCAGTATTAATGTTATGTACATCACCAATTTTGGTGAAATCATTAATGTTTTTCTTAACATACATAACATTTTCAAAAATATATGGGGATGCAACTCTCTATATTGAGAATCAGTCAGTAAGACATCAAAAGATTGAGTGCATGTCCTCTTGTGCCGTAGTGATGTAGCTTCATGTCTAATGTTGGGTGTTGGACACATTCAAAATCTTTGGACAAATCACAGAACATGCCAAGAGCATCCTGCGATCCCTCCCAAGCCTCATATATATTCTTTATAAGACCTATACCAGCATCTGTAGTTGAACATCCTTTAGTAAAACCATACTGTTTATCGTGCATAAGATTATGTGAACTAAAATGCAGTAATATTTGACTAATTTTATCAAAAATCTTGCTAAACGAGGCTAGTATAGAAATGGGTAGAAAATTATTGGCCGATTTAAATATAGGTAAGACTTTACTAAATTTCATTAGGTTAGGTAACACACCATACTCTATACAATTATTAAATATAGTTGCGAGATGAGGAGCAACAGTGTCTATTATATAGCTAATCAATTTTACAGAAATATCCTATAGATCTGACGTTTTCTTGATATCAAGGGACTTGAATATCTTAACAATGTCTCTTGAATTGACTGATTTAAAATCTACATTACATTCAGCACCGCTTGAAGAGGATATAAGCATATTGGTTGTTGAAACTGGAATTTCACCAAAGAATTTTTCAAATAAGTACTTCTTGATCAGAGCTGGTTAAACCATTGTTAATTTTTAATTTAAATTCAGAGTTATGTTTCTTAGCTTTTCCAGTTTCACAGTTTATGATGTCACATGTCACTTTAATTTTATCAAAAGAATTTTTTACTTTATTTTTAATATGTAAAGATTTTGCCATGGCACATACTTTCTTAAACTATTTAGAATAAGCTCTAACATAATTAACAAATGATTCACTATGGTTAAATGTTTTCTCACTATAAAGTTCATATACTTAACCTTTGTCTACTCTTATGAATCCCTACCGTTGCCCATTCATTAAATGACAAGAAATTCCTGGAATTAACAGTTTTAGAAGTAAATATAGCATTAAACAGCAGTTTTAGAAGTAAATTGGGTTTATTTTTGTGTTTAAGTTTTGCTGTTATATTACTTGGAAGGAAGGAAACTAACTAACTAACTAACTAAAGGAAGCCAACTGGATAGTTGGCTTCCTTTAGTGAATGATCTGAATTTAACATATTGAGTAATTATTGGTTTTTTACATGGTGCGGAGTTTGTGAAACTAATATCAATACAAGTTGCAGTACAATAAGTGATTCTTGGTGGCTCTAGAAATAAATGATTTCTAGGTTATATCTTCTAGGTTATATGAGTTTAGTAATGACCTTAATTTAGTACAGATAGTGGAATTTTCTTGTAAATTAATATTAAAATCACCACATACAACTATTAATTTGTTAGATCCAGATAATTTTACAAGTACTTGTTCTAAAATTTCAAAGTTTTCAAATAACCCAGTGGGAGCCCTATATATAGCTACAACAATGAAATGCTCAAGCTCATCAGGCCATTTGAATAGTCTGCTCAACAGAGATGCTCACAATATCTTTATGTTTTTTAAATTTGTAAG
>JAEBDU010000003.1:462376-534176 GCA_016802625.1 Heliconius numata | reverse complement strand
AAACACTTAAAATCTTATGGTTTAGCCTAAAAATTAATAAAAAAATAAAGAAAATGATTATAAACAAACAAAAAGAAACATAATCTAAAAAATATTTTGAAGTCACGTAACGTGGACAGCACTAGCGCACTAGCGTGTAGGTTGTGTTGTAAATACGCTTGTTTTATCTGCGTCGGACTCGTGGTGCCCCCGGCGACGCTGCCGGCCATATTACACTGGGTGTCCTGGGGCACTCCACCGCTCTTTTAATCAGCTCCCCCCCGGGGCACAAAAATATATCTCGACGATTGTACAAAGGGGATACGGATACCAGTTAAATAATCTGTCGATGCCTCTAAGTTATGAATTGGTATTTGCGAAGGTTGTGAGTTCTATTTTTAGTTAAGGATTTTTAATGGAGCGTTGAAGCCCAGTGTGGCCCAAACTGTAAATATCCTCAAAATTGGAAGAAAGCCGAAACTTTTCATTTTCATTCGTTACATATGACAAATTAAATAAGTACAAATTAAAAAACGTGATAGTAAAACGAGTTGAAAAAGTATTATATTTTATATAAATATCATATTTTTTTATTACAGCTTCCCGGACTCGAAGTTGGCAAAAATGTTTTGTGGCAAGATCCCTATTGTGTTGGATACAATGAAACAACACTATTTTATAGACAGAGATGGAAAGATGTTCCGTCATATTCTCAACTATTTGCGCAACCGCCGTCTTTGGATTCCCTTCGATTTCCCTTATCTGGAGTTGCTTATGGTGGAAGCCTCTTACTTCGAGCTTCAAGGTAAGTTTATATGTCTTCTTAATTACTAGCGGTCCCGCGCGGGTTCGTTATACACTAAGTAAATCGTAATCTAAATCTTTTAATTGAAGTGACATAACTAAAATTATTGAAGTGACATATTATATTACTATGTTCACAATGTTCCTATAATATACTAGAAAAAGAATAGAATAAATTAAATATTTAGTATATTTATTATATTTTGACTTTCAGACATGTTTGGTGCCCTATTGGTGCTGAAGGTGCAGCGTGACGATGCCTTGAGGGCCGCTCGCTCCTTTAACGATATCAGATACTTTCAAGATAGTGAAGTCGAAATGGGATAAGAGGTGAAATTTTATTTTATACCTGATGATATTAATAAAATTGACTCCTTTCAGTACTAACGGTTTGCGTTATGCAACCCCTATATAAACAAACCCCCGTAAACAACGCACCCTTATCAATCGCTTATTAGAAGTTGTCCTGAACATATTTCTACAAGATTAAATTCTTATGTATTCTTAATGCTGAATAGATAGAAAATTAATATTTAACTATTAAAAATTTAATGTATTTTATATTTATTTCCAGATTCTCTTGTCTATCTCCACAAAAAAGATTGTTTGCGTCGGAAGGATAATACTGCTTTTATTTATGCTCGGTTAATCGGTTTATTGTCAGTTTTTTTACTTTAATAATTCTTATTTAGAGATTTTTTAAAGTATGGCAATATTGTAAATTATAATTTTCTCTCTCTCTCACTGTGGATTATCTGTGATCTCTTTGTTAATTATTAGTAATAGTTATTATAGTTGTTAGTTAAAGTTATTTTGGTTAAATCAAACTAATTAAAATTCGAAAATAAAATAAAATTGGAAATGTTTATAATGTAATCGATTAGGTGAGCATATGTGAAGTATGAAAACTGTACATAGTAGGCACTTGAAGGTAGATAAGAGTCCTTGTAAATTTAACTTAAAATTGTAGTTGGAAAATTTTAATTCTACTGAAATGACTACTATTACTATAATATATATATCTTTATCTTCTCTATCTATCTATATCTTTCAAAATTCTCATGCAATTAAAATTTTCTAATTAAATTTGTAAAAGCGCCTGTGATGGAATTGCAACGTGAACATCGATGCAGATTCGTGTAACGTTTTTGTAGTATTCATTATTAGAAGTTTTATAATAATTATTACATTTCATTATTTATTCATTATTCAAACCAAGTTAATTTAAATTTTTATTAAATATTGGTTTTGATTTGAAAAATTTACTAAAGTTTACATTTAAACGTCGACCACAGATATCTGCCATCTATTTTTACATATTTCTTTTCTTATTTCTAATGTCTTTATAAGTAAATATAGGTGTAGTTAAATGTTGTAATTAAGGAGTTAGAGAAGATGAGAAAATTATAAATAATTTTTTTTCTTAATAATTTTTTATTCTTATATAAATGTTTATTTTAAGTAAACATATAGTTATTTTTATTATTAAAATTCCTCAATTATAATCACAAGAATGTTAACGATTCTTTGATTTCAATTGACGGAATAAATGTATCTTTTTAGGATTTTTGCCATTAACAATAAATCTAGTCAAAAGACTTAAGACTGTAAGTATGTTGCTAGATGTTGATAGATATTACTTATGTAAAAAATATTTAAAGTTTAATTTCACTAACATTCATTAATTTAATAATAAATTTAAGATATCATCCATTCTATTTACAAAGTAAAATAATGTTAGTGTATATTTTAATGTAATCTGTTAGTGTAACCGCTACACTACATATTCACATTTTCAAAAAAAAATGGATGATACTGTTTCGGCTTTTATTAGACACATTTGATTATTTTCAAATCATTGTGCATGTTTTAGTTTATATTCCTAAGGCTAGTCCTTTTTAATAAAGTTTATGAGAGTTCAACAAGTTTTTATTATTTTTCTTCTAACAGTCCAATTATTTAACTAACACAAGTTATTAAAGTGTTCTATAACAAAAAAAATACATAACTTCAAGCTTTATCCCAAGCGAGGTAGTCAAAGAGAAAGAAGCGCCAAGCGCTACGGTGCCGTAAAGAATAGACAATAATAGATTATATAAAACGACTAGCGGCCCGCTTGCGGCTTCGCCCGCTTGTACTACATGATTTTGAAGTTTTGAGAGCAGGAGGTAAAGAAAAGAAAGTCTGCGCTAGTGGTTTTTTTCTGAATAAAGCACAATAGTAGGCCTTTTGTATAATGCAATATTTCAAAACTTATTACTGCACAAATTTAAACACTTTATTGAGATTATTTTTTTAGCTTCCCGCAGATAGCAGGGTAGGCAGAGGGAAGAGTGGTTAGTACCTAGTGTTAATTTTTATAAATGAAAGATAGTTTAAGTATATCTGTGGACTTGTGGTGCAGTGTAACGGGTGGCAATACTGTAAATATAGCGTTTGACAAATGGTGGCACCACTGCACATCATGTTGTACAAATTACTAAATCGTATAAACCTACAGCCGCCTTATGCTATACTTACCGAAGGTTAAAAGTGTTTCAATTGATTAACTGTGTAATAGAATTGGACTAATATTGGTAGCACTGTGTATTATGTTGTGAAAATAGAAATGGTCTGGAGGGAAATTTGAGAGGCTAAAACAGTTTTCCTAATTTTGGCAAATACATTTCTCAATCATTAGAGACTTCTCATCTCTTACGAAGTAGATCTTAAGGAGTAATGCTGTGATACATTGTAAAGTAGAAGTGCACCAATTGTTATAATATATTGTATAATAGATTGCAGATAATATAAATAAAAGTGATTCCGAATTTATAACTCGTTTATTTTCCATCATCCAGCATTTTGAAGATAACACTAGTGTTAAGACATTATCTTCCCTTCACATTCCGCCAAATTTTCGAGGCATTAGGTGTTGAGTGACGGAACTCAATATCGCGCTTTGCATTGTTAGCAGAGCGAAGAAATGGAAAACATTAATAAATAATAATTAATTTACTCGAGTGGGAATCGAACGCACAACCTTGATTGAATTGAATGTCGGTCGATCAGCAATAAAACATCGATTTAATTTTTAATCACGTTTAATGAACAAGCTTTCTGCACAGATATTTATTTAGATAAAACCATGGTGCGTAGTGCACCAAAAGAAGTATAACTTCAAAAAAAATGAGAATAACTTTAAAAAATCTTAAGAGCTAGTCCACGTATAAACATTTATATGAATAACAGTAAAATATTATACTGCTATTCATATAAACAGAAAAAAATATTATAACAATGATAAAATACTCTGTTGCTTAAAAGTATTTAAAGTTCGATAAACAAATATTTATTCTAATGAATAATAAACATTACCCCATAAGAATCTTTTGAGGATTTCAACATGGTTGAGTACCGAGTAGAAACATAACATTGAAAATAAAATAAGGAAAAATGTAATAAGTAGTAATATAAAAAAATAACACTCCAAGATATAGTAAAAAAGTCTTTTATCAAAAATACTTAGCATAATAATAATTTTCTTATATTTTTTTATATTTTTAAATGTATTTTTTTATAAAAATTTAAAAATGTAAAGTTTATATCCTAATTTAATAAAGTTATATTCTATTTTCTTATATACCTAAGTTAAAACATACAAACCTATTAATTTTAATTAAAAAATAATAATAAAACTTAAAAATAATAAAACTTTAATTAAAAAATAATCACACACAACGATTGTTGTGTGGGATTATTGTAATAAAAAAAAAATAAACAAAAAAACGCCCAATAACCTAAATCTTAATAACCATAATATAGAAAATAAACAAAAATATTCAGTCTTTATGAAGGCCGGGCCTGGCTCGTGGCCAAAATATTATAACTATGAATATAGTAAAATTTATTTGCTTAACAAAATTTTAAAAAAAGAAAAACAATTGATACACCTTAGTCTTTCTCAAATGCTATGAGTATATGCAATAGATGTAGCCAAATAATTATAAAAGAATAGAGATCTTTTTGAGCAAATCTTAACTTAAAAAATAATAAAATGATATATATACGTGCACGTATTCTACATACATATATATATATATTAAAAAGAATGACACCCTGTATGAATACTATAATACTATGACCATTTATCATACATACATACATTTGCAGCAGCAGATCAGCAGTTAACATGTTGGAATTAGAATATAGTGAGTTAACTTTTCATGTAATAATCCACTTAATAAAGGAAAGTGGATTTACGTAAAGTAATTATAATATGTCCAATAATTTTCAAGTGGATTTTGAATCCTCAACCATCGCTCGCAAAAGCCAATGCTATACAAGACACAACTACAACTAAAGGACCTAATTATATTTCAATATATAAATTCTTGCAATTGACTGGAGCCAGCCAGTTCTGTATGGATAATGGATGAGTGCAGGAAGTTATCTTTTTTAATGTATTTAACTCACATATGATATGTAGCTGGCCATCGCTATTGCAGAACTTACAAACTACAATGTTTCCTAGTAATTTACCTGTGGAAGTGTGGAATAAAATTAAATCACTTGAGAAGTGCAGACACTTTAGATAATTCAACATTATTCTGTGTCACTTTCGTTGTCCGTAAACTCATAAAGGTCTTTGATTCCTGATTTCTTATCATCTTTTCTTTCTTCAGAGGTCACCTCAAAATATCTTCCACTATCTTGCATAAATTGGAATACATCATTGAAATTTTTACTTGAAACGCCATCAACTTCTTCCGCTCTGTCCAGTATTCTTTCTATTTCTCCGTCCTTCTGGAATACGTTAAGCTAATATAACTAAATATACATGTCCTTTTCGAAATCATTGCAATATATTGTAATTTTATTAAAATTTTGTATATAAAATTTTTTCCTTAACTAAAAATGATTATTTTTTGTTATTTTATATATGTATGTGTATTGTTAAATATTTTAATGAATATATCGTACCTATAGTGCTATAATAGTCCATATTTATATGCCGATGGCCGAAGTCATCGATAGACTAGACATATCAAAAACAATAGTTTCCATTAATTTCACAAACGTAAGAATCTGTCGCAATGCCAACTATATAATATTTAATTTTAATTAAAATAAATTATTATTCCGCATAGCATAATCATTTTTCATAAAGGTTTTTGTTAGCGTAGCATATAAATGATAATAGATAATATAGATAGATAATTATAATAATATAGATATATGTATATATATAATAATAATAAGACTAGCTTAGATATTTACCAAAATATCAACTGACGGCAGTACACCGTTTCTTTCCAGGCTTGTAGTGTAAGAAACTGAAAAGAAAAAATATACCTAATTAGGTAACTTTATAGCAAATTTCAGTTTTAAGTATAATATTCAAAACATAATATTCTTGTGAAATGAGTGGATTTTATATGAAAAGGCGTACGCGCTCAGCTTCGCCTGCTTATTTGCACCCTTAGGGGGTGAATTCAAAATAAACCACGAAATATGAGTTCAATAAAGTATTTTTATAATTTTTTTTTAATAAAAAAATGGCTTTTATGTTACGCTTTACCTCGACACCAGAGGGAAGAAATGGAAACATAAACGTAAATACATATTTCACTCCCTCGAGTGGGGATCGAACCCACAACCGTCGCGTTACAATCACACCCTTGTGCCGCTGCGCCACAATGGTTAAATAATCTAATAATTGACTAATACTTACATTCCCGGGCGATCATTTCTTCGATTTCCTTAGGCAATTGCGGTTCTCCGTTTTCTTCTATTTCATTTACTTGTTTTTTTGTATTTTCCTGTCCTTTGTTCCTTTTGACAGCAGCGTTGTCATAACAAGTTTTTTTACCTTTGCCCTTGCCTTTGCTGGTACTTGGTTCTGGGGTTCGAGATACCGGTGGTTGTGGGGTTAGAGGTGGCTGGGATACTGGAGATTGGTACAATACTGGCGACCCTGAGGTTACTGATTGTGTGTGTAGGCCTTGTAAAAGCTGTGGGGAAGACGGCGTGAGAGGGGCCGGCGTACACAAAGAATCTGGATAATCAAGCGGCACTACGTTTGTATCGTCCAATGTAACAAATGAAGATTTAGATGAAAAAGGGTCTGATAGATTTGGCAAACAAAAGTCGTTGGCATTGTTGAGATATGAATGTTTGTTAGTGAGCGGTGAAGGTGCGGGAAAGACACTGTTCCCATAATCCACGCAGCTACTAAAGTGGAAAGCCGGTACACGGATACTCTTAGCAGGCATGTCACCTGCGATCGAGTGGATCATTCCGTTGCTCGTGTTTGTATGTCCGTAAAAAGTAGGCAATGATAGCATATTTAATTGTAATGCAGGTGTAAATGTGTATAAGTTTTGTTGGACGGGCGAGGGTTCTTTTGGAGCACAACGCCGTGAATTCTTTCTCGTTCTCTTTCTCCCCGCCATTGTAGAACAGCACGATCGGATAACACTGCAACTTTTTTCTATTGCTTCGTGAATTTTTTCCTTTCTTGGTGGAATTATAGCCAAGTGTGAAGATGTTCCGCCGTTACCTAGTGGTTCTTGGTTAAACCCATCATCTATTCTTGGAGACGGTAGGTCTGTCACCAAATGAAGAATGACTTTCTCCAGCTTTTTGGGATCTTCTACTGGTGGAGTCTGCTTTTCATTTTCCGGCTTTAATCAAAATATTTATGTTAATTATAAAATAGAAACATATAACACTTACTGTGAAATATAAAAAGTAGTCGTGGCGCAGGAACACAAAGTGTGACTCTAAACGCGACTGGTAGTGGGTTCGATTTCCATTCGAGATGATGAAATAGTTATTTAAATTTATATTTCTTCGCCCTGGGGTCTAGGCAAAGCGCGGCGTTGAGTTCCGCCACGCACACACACATAACGGAATATTTTCAAAATTCAATGTCTCAACACGAGGCGCCGCGCCGCGCCGCGCGGCTTCCCAGCGCGACGCCGCGGTTTGTCTCGATACCAGAACGAAGAAATGCAAATATAAACGTAAATAAATATTTATTTTTATTATTATTATTATGTTTCTCTTTAAAGATTCACGGGTTCAAAAGAACCCGGTCCTTTGGAAGGCTTGCGTGGGGACACAGGTCCAACACGTAGAGGCCCCTACTGTGACGCATCAGCCGGGATCCATCTCTTGGTAAGCACAGGTAATTGCCCAGAGATGGTCGCCGGTTAATGCGAAGGAACTATGGAAAATGTGGAAATCTAAACTAGGACTATGAAATGGAATTTAGATGGACGGCTACTGGGCTATTGAATGAGACTAACTTATTATTATTATTATTTTCTTAAATGATACAATCCGTACTATAATTATAAAAATAAAGAAGAATAATTTAAACTAATTAATTAAAAAAATAATTAATTTAAGGTAGAAAATGTTTAACTTACTTACGAAATCTTAGTAAGTACCTACCTTCAGAAGTTGCAACAAAGTTTTATTGTTCAAATATTATTGATTTTTATTTCTAAATATCACATATACTTATTCACTAGTAATTTTATAAATTCAACTTCAGGCTTCAACTACTTCAACATAAAAGTGTGTTGAAATATAGCACTGCCTAGAATGATGCTTATAGCCTGTCGTCACAGCCGGGACTGCCTCTGTGCCTGTGACTTACGCCTTTTATTACACTCGCACCAGCAACAACAAAGTAGGTACAAACGTACAGTGGGTAAAAAAAGTATTTGCACACCCTAATTTTTTGAAATTACATCTACAAAAAAGTAGAATGCTTTCAGTTAATTATTATATTTAATAGCTTAATCTATATATATTTCGAATTGGTTAATAAAAATACTTAGAAAATAGAAATGAAAAATGACACGGTATAAACACATATTTTAAAGTCAATAAGTATTTGCACACCAACCAGCTTGTGCGTATTTTGTTAAAATATCAATAATAAATGAAAGAAAAGACACTTAATATTTTGTGTGCATTCCATTAGCATCAATGATGGCTTGCAATCTCCCTGGCATCGATTTCAATAATTTGGACGTTGTTTAAATCGAGATTTGAGCCCATTTCTCCACCAAAGCACGCTTCAAATCATTTTTATTAAAAATGTCACTTTCCGTGCATTTTAATCCAACAGATGCCATAAATTTTCAATTGGGTTGATGTCTGCCGATTGTGGCGGAGTTTTCAGCATTCTACGGACATTGTACATCACCCATTCCTTACCTTTTCATAGCTGTATACTTAGGATCATTGTCCTACTGAAAGTAGTATGTCGCACTTATGCCTAATTTAGATGTGCTGCAACATACAATATCGCGCAATTCCTTCGATAAAAGTCAAGTTTCCGAACTCATTTGCTGTCATTCAGCCTCAAACCATCACCACCGCCACCGCCGTGTTTGACTGTATTATGCACATGTTTCGCCTGCAGTTCAGTATTTGGCTTGCGCCACACAAATCTTTGTCTGTCCGATCCAAAAAGATAAAATTTGCTTTTATCAGAAAAAAACAAAATTGTTCCAAAATTCTAAAGGCTTATTTACATATTCTTTCGCGAAAGTTAGTCTTTTTGCTATATTGGCCTCCCTTATGAAAAAAGTTTCCTCGCTGCTCTGCTGCGAAGACTAAGATTTTACAATTTGCCGCCTATCTCTCGTACTGAGCTTCTTCGAAGGAACGGATCTTGCCTTATTTTTAACACTACCAGTTTCTCCTTGTTTTTTTATAATAGAACATACAGTCGAGTAATTCAACTTTAAATTTGACTCAATTTGGCGATAATTTCAACCTTCATTACGGAGTAAAATAATTTCTTCACTTCTAAAATAATTTCGTCGATAACGACAATTCAAATTCTTTCGACATGTTTGCGTCAAGAATTTTTCTGAACACTAAACAAAAGTCTGGATATCAGGATACGTTTCCCGATGTTCACATGTATACATACAATTTTCACATTTTACCTAAAGTGACAAAATGTCGCGGGAATAACATTATATCTAGGGAATGGTTGGTGTGCAAATGCTTATTTGACTTTAAAAAAAGATGTTTTTACCATCTAATTTTTTATTTCTGTTTTCTAAGAATTTTTAATAATTGATTGGAAATATGAATAAGAATACGCTATTAAATACAATAATTAATTGAAATCATTCTGTATTTTTGTAGGTGTAACTTCAAAAAAATAAGGTGTGCAAATACTTTTTTTACTCACTGTACGTAGGTATCTATAACGTTGTAACCGCCGTTGTATTTTTAGAGTATTTAAAATTTTTATATTATTATATAAAAATTTAATTTGATTTTAAATTGATTTAATTTATTAATTAAATCGTGTTTTATAAGGAACGTTCGATTACAATTAAGTTGTTTGCAGGGGCGGACTAACCCCGTCAGAGGCCCTGGGCGGCGTAGTTGAATGAAGCCCTTAGTGTAAAAAGATTTTATATTTCCCTTTTTTTTCATGTACAAATTAGTAAAAATTATTAAAATATTATTATTATTATTAGTAAAATAACATACTATTTATACTCGATTCATTCATATTAATTTCATATTATACCTATTCATATTAATTTTAAAAAATATTGATCTATGTATTTATGGAAGTAATATACTAACGCCCGATTTTTGGGGTTTACTTTATCATATCTCCGAATTGCAAGATGGCATTTTTATTATATTTTATTTATAAAATAAATAAATATGTGGAGTGACATTTCTTCGAGTGATAGTAATGATAGTGTTATGTAGTTACTGACAACAATTACAAATATATCAAGAGAATGCCAAAAACTTCTTTCAAGTTGGTGGCTTTCCTGGAGTTATTGCTGCAATGGATTGCACTGCATACCTATGTGTTTAATCACCATGTGAGTATTATAAAGTTTTCTTTACAAAAGCAGGCAAATTATGGAAACTTTTTTTGTGTATTTAATCTCAGTTACTAATTACCATTTCATTTCTTAATTTGAGCTCTGGGCTTATTAATTTCAGTTGCTGATTTTCTAAATTACTATCTTATATATTTGTAAAATAATATTTTATATGTTATTATAGGCAGCAAAATGTGATGCAAGACATTATGGTAATCAATGGAAGTAGAGTACCAAATAGACCATATTTATTAACACAAGTTCTTAATCCAAATACTGAAGCAAAGCTGCAAGCAAACATATATTAAACCAGGAATATAATAGAAAGGTATTATGTTAACCTATTATTAGTAAATAAGATGTATAAGATTTAAAAAATTAACTGGTTTATATATTTATTTA
Organism: Heliconius numata; assembly: GCA_016802625.1. Lineage (NCBI taxonomy): Eukaryota > Metazoa > Arthropoda > Insecta > Lepidoptera > Nymphalidae > Heliconius > Heliconius numata. The sequence goes on along the minus strand of JAEBDU010000003.1, from coordinate 523,125 downwards.
ACCTTAGGTTTAGAGACAGTATATAAAATTTTAAAAATAAATGTTATGGAAAAACAGGTAGACCATATATAAAAAAAACTTATTACTGTTTATTATAGCGTATGATGTGTAAATAGTATTAAACTTATTAGTATTCATTAATTATATACCTAATATACAAATTTTAAATTTTTAGAACATTTGCAAGACAATTTCATATTATGGCACTCCGTTTGCAGAGATCTTAATTTGGAGGAAGTACCAGGAATGGAAATACCTTCATGACATGATAGATAATGAGGACAGCACTGCAATATAAGATATCACAGAAAGGACATAAATAATTACTTTATAAGATGAATGGAAAGTCAAATATTTTATATTTATTAATTATTTAAGAAGCGAGAAGATTGTTAGTTAATCATAGTTTTACTTGTTTTTGGGGGTGCGAATAAGGAAAACAATGTGTATTGTAATTTTTTTATTATTAAAAAAATGTAACCTATTTTTTTATTTGTCTCTTTTTATATAACTATTTTTTATTTCTTAATTTGAGCTCCATGTTTTGTAATTTTATTAGCTTTATTCTCCATACATTTCTTATAAGCTACAAAATATTTGGTGAATTTCTTGCAATGGGGACCATCACTGTTTTGTTTTTACTGAAAAAAATAAAGTATTTATGAGTTCATTGTTTAGTAAAGCATTCATCAATATAAGTTAAAATAATAATCTTGCACAATCTCGAATTCTATTCTTTGTTATCCAATGTAGCAATAAACAAAAAAATTGAAATAGCCAAGCAAAACGATATTAATATTATTATGAATTCAAAAACTATATAGGGGCCGCGGTAGGATCGCAAAAATCATGTATATTTAAACTTAATAAACAAAATTATGAATACATACGATACTTGCCTTACTATGCCGTACTCCATCGTAAAAGTATTTTACTAATTATCTTTAGTTCAGTTTAGTTGTTATTTTATGGCGTTTCAAGTTATGCCTAATAATTTATACATGAAAATGGGTTAGGAATAAAGTATCTTAAAACTAACAATTAATTATTATATTACAAAAACATAATTATGCTTCAAAATGATATGTTCGAGTTCCATTGTACGCGCCTAAGCATATTGCATTAACTTTTAAAAAGTGTTTTAATATTAATAATTTTTATTCTTTTTTAATATTTTGGGACTTAAAGATTTATTATTTTATTAAAAATAGTTTTTATAGGACTTTTATAAGTAATAAGCACGAAAAAAAAAAATTACAAAATTCCTAAATTTTTTTTACACTACAATATCCACTTATTTTTATTAATAACTTGTGAAATACAGTTAAGAAAAGGTAAAATAAATGCAAAACGTATGTCACGTTTGAATATCACGTTTGAATATCATCGGTTGAATTGCATTAATTTGAACTACTTATAGAAAAGTTAGACATTTTTTTTATATTATAAACGCTGTGTTCAGTGAAAAAAATAGGTTTATTACTATGTCATTAATTAGGATCAAGTTGTAAGTATTGATTATTAAAATTACTATTTAAATTGGTGGATATCGATGAAATTATTTTTATAATTATATTTTGAAATTTTATAAAATTGAACATAGGTACATTTCTTACAAAAAAATATTTATGTTAAAAGAAATGAATACGAAAATACGTACGTAAAAAGAATCGTATACTTACAATAAATAAAAAATAAAGATTGTTTTTTTTAATTTAAATTTCATAATTTTTAAATACTTGATATGTAAAAACACCCAAAAGCCAACTTCTTCTCAAACTTCATACATATTTTAATAGTATAAAAATGTGTAAATAAAAGTGAAGTTTTTATTAGTAGTAGAAGCTTAACAAAGGTGCATTGACCATGGGATAAAAGAAGAGCAAAAGATGCAAAAAATCATATTAAGTATATTAGACAATATGGTGGACCGTTATGTTATTAATGTAGTTGATAGTTCCTCAGAATCCTGCGAATTCTAATAAATAATTGAATTATTGATGTATTTAGCTTTATTAACCCCATACTTAAAAGTACCTCTTAGTAAAACGTGTGCATAAATAAATTAAATAAATAAGGAACAGAATTTTTATGTTTACATTTTGGCACCTACCATAATGAATCGAGTATAGTTTACCTATATCTTGTAATTAATGTTTGAATAGAAATAGAATAGAAAACATAGAAAAATAAAGTACGAAATATCAAAAATACATATACCTAGTAGAATTTAGCAAAAAAAATACCCGTGTTCTCGAGGTTAAAAGAAGAATTGGGATAACAAAAGAAGATATGATCCGTCTAAATAACGTAGGTATAGAAGAAAAGGGGAATTTGTATCAAAACCAAAATAAGAATGATACGAGCACTGATATTCCTTATCACTACCACTTGATAGATATAGGTGGAGACAGATCATCTGCTGTAGATGCAATCATGAAGCTGACCTTATCCTCAGACATAAGCGACCGACTACAAAGAGATCTAACACTTGTTTTATATATTATGTTTTCGTGTCTTAATTTGTAAACTTTATAAAAGTTCTTCAAAAACTGCAGTGAAATCAATTTTTTTTAAAACTTTTCTTTCAATTCACAGAGAGATTAACGAGTCGGACTTGATTCATTGTAGATCGGAGGTGATCGGTCATCTGAAGCTTCCATCATAAACTTAGTTCCAATTATTTGAAAAATATTGTTTCAATGTTTGATAGCCATGTATCCATACAAGTACCTACTGTATAGATCGGTCTATGCATTCAAACATTGACCGACGTATTTCATCTTACTACCAGTATGACTCTTTTTCGGACGCGCTACAGCCGTTCTGCGAGGCATAGGCACTGATTAAGTTTGTGGTAATGCCCTCAATCAGCACTCTTACATGCATCGAGCGATTGCAGCGACGATCAGCTTCAAGAAGCCCATTCTGAAGCTGTTTAGAAAGCACTACTGCTGCACCGTTTGTACCTGAAGATTACCCAGTTTATATAAGCCGATAACCCTGTCCGTTGTTGCGGGACTTGTTACCCTTCCAGCGAGCTTATATTAGCGGCGGATGGCTGTTTTTAAATGGAGCAATTACCATCTGACCTCTAAAACTCTTTTGTGGGAAAAATCCAAGGAGGGTAAAGAGGCAGAGGGAGAGGGGAAGAGGGAGGGGGTGCAGGCTGCACTTATCCATTTACTTATGTGTTTATGGGGCCTCCAACCCCAAATTACCTCCCTCCCCATCCTTCCCCCCCTCCCTCTCCCCCGTTAGTCCGCCACTGGTTGTTTGTAATGCAGAACTAGGGCACGCACTTCTAAATCTAGTTAGGTAGGGCGGGAGGCGGGGCGTCCCCGTCCTGCCTACAGAGTGCCTTACTGTACGTACCTCTCGAATTTCGGTTTTCGGTCTATGTGCTTAAAACAGATTTTCCTTTATTTCCATGTGATATAAGTGAGAATTAAGATGGTATTAATTTTTTTTTAATTTGTAAATTGTAAATATCAAAGTATCGGTGGTTATAGTTTATATTTGACTAGCACAGTTTCTTTGCACACGTTTACTCTGTCATATTGAATAAATTTTAACACTTATTTTATTATATTGCTTCTAATTGAGGCAATATAATAAAAGAAACAAGAAAAGAAACTCGTGAATATTCGGAGGAGTATTTAAAATTTGGGTTCATACACAACAATTTCATAGTGATTTCTTCCCAAAACTTATCATTTATATTTTTTAGGGGAACAAAATAATTTTTAATGGTTAAAAATTATGTATAGAGGCTTAAAAATTTTAGAAGTGTTCTAAAATCGCCTAAAAAAAGTTGGGAAACACTGCTTTAGAATAATACTAGTGGACCCGAACGCCGCTACGACCGCTTGAACTATACGAATATTTATTAAATATATTTATGAAATTATTTTCAGTTTTCATCGAGATGAGTTAAGTAAGTTCATTTTGGGTGACGTTTTCTAACAACAAACTTTGCGTTGCTTACCAACGGTCGGTTGTTATTAACATGGCGGAATAAATTGCATGTCAAATTAATAAGTATTTTAATATTTTAATTTGTGTATATCTAAAATATTACAAATGTGAGAAAAAAAAGTATCTTATGTTCATCCCGAGACCTTCAAATATCTCTATATGAGTATTTTATCATAATTAAATTAGCGGTTTGGGCCTGATTGCGTTAAAGACAGACAGACAGACAGACAGACAGAGTTACTTTCGAATTTATAATATAGGTATGGATAGCGTATATATACATTAGAATAACACATAGTCTACAACGCACCACAAAATACCACAAAATAAGTGATTAGGTATAATATAGGTAATAAAAAAAATTGGCGGAGCGAACTCGCGCGAGGGTCGGTACTTCTAAAATAGGTAATATTTAACTAGACAATTAATAACTCATTGGCTTTGTTTTTTTAACTCGAGAATGGCCCGAAATTAAAAAGTTAAAATGTGAAATAATATTTTATTGTGTAAATACATATTATAATATGTTTGTATTATCTAAGTTAGGGCTAGAAAAGTATTTTAGAAAACAATAGGCCAAATAGGCCAAACGTAGATATTTTCGAATTTCCTCAATACATTTTATTTATGAATATTTTTCTTATTGTAATTCTTTTTTAAATAAGTAAACGTTTGTTAACAAAAATTAATAGCCTATACAAAAATGCCACTAATTATTTTCGTTTATTATAATATGAGAAGGTCGTTCGTGTAAATGTATTTTCATTTAAGTGATTAGATACTGATTTGATTTATATTTTAATTATATAATTAATATATATACCGTCGTAGCGCAGTGTAGTCTGTGAACGTGACAGTTCTAGGTTCGATTTCCATTCGTAGGAATCATTACAATTAAATTATTTACATTACTTCGCTACTAAACGGGAGAACGGAGTGTCTTAACACTAGATTCTTTGCTGGACATATGCGAGACATGCACCAAATTACTAATAATATACAAGTTAATCCCAAAACTTACCTCTGACAATTCTTCTTCTTCCTTAGGTTCCTCGTAATTATTAGTCATAAGAGTATACTTTTTTTTCATTAATTTAATAAGCTGTTTTCCTTCTTGCTCAGCTACTACTGTGTTGGTGCAGACGAAACTTGTCACCGCCTTTGAATTCTGATCCACGTCCAGCCATCCGAGGGTCCTCATGTAGATGAATTGGCCATTTTTGGTCATCAAACGATAACATGATTCTCCAACCAGGCGGTGCTTCTCGTACACTGTCAATAATATTTCATATTAAATATAAGTATTGTGTTAACATTTTGTATTGTAACTTATAAATATATGTGAATAAAGAATTTTGAAAACATAACTTTATATTATTAATATTTAAGAATCGAACTTTTTTGCAGTCAGATTCATTTTGAGTTTACCTCAAATAGTAAATGAATTTAATGTCTCTGATTAAACACGATGGTTGCTAGTTTTTATCTATTTCTTCGGGCGAATTTTCACCTATTAAGAATATGTTTAGTTATAATCAGTGCCGGTTTTAGTACTACCGGCGCCCTGGGCGAAATTTTTTCGGCGCCCCCTAACTACAATTCAATAACATACAAAAAAGGGAATGGGTACAACGAAGTAACCATCTATTTAAAAATATTTTATTAGGCATTCAAAATCTGTTTTCTGCAATTTTATTTTCAAAGTTGTTAAGATTACTTTGTTTTCTTTTTTTTTTTAGATCTTCGACTATTTTAAAGGGCATCAAAAGGAAAGGGGCATCAAAGTCGACGATCACTTTGTTTTTTTTTTAGATCTTAGACCATTTTAAAGGGCATCAAGTCCCCTAAGCCGCACCGGACAGCCAATACCCTAACTACGCCACTGCAGCGAGTAGACATCTTTGCGCAAAGCGCCCTAAACGGGCGTCTACGGCGCCCTTTTTATACGGCGCCCCTGGGCGGTCGCCCAGCCTCGCTCGCCTCGTGGTTATAATTATATTATATTAATCTAATAGGTGGTAATATAAAATATGTAAAAACACAAATGTAATTACATAAAAGGCAGTCAGAATGTAGTGTGAAGACAATCCGTTCCCAACAATAAAAATATTTAATATAAACATATAGATATTAACTTTTCTTCGTGGTGCAGCACGGCGTTTGACTGTAAACGCGCCGGTTGTAGATTCGATTCCCCGGAGAATGAATTAGTTTAATTTCCTAACTCTGCTATCAAGGCCAACAGGCATTCTCCCAAAAATTGGGACGGTGCGCGAAAAATGGAATGTTTTAACACTAGGTTCCCTCTGCGTAACCTAAATACTTACTTTCTCTCAAAGCAATGATCACCCATCGTACGTCGTCACGATGCATAAAGTTCATTGCGTTAACACCACGGACTTCTTGGGTCATATACCCAGTAACGAGAGCTATACGCTGTTCGCATTGTATTATTTCACCATCTATTGAATGTCGAGTTCGGTATTCCATTCTGAATGATTCTAGGATACCGTCGTTCACGAAGGTTTCAGCTATTGGACGCACCATGCCGACAAATACCTGGAATTTGGGAAGTATATTAATTTTAAACTATTTTTAATACAGCTGCTTTACGCTGTATGCCGCATACAGCAAGGTAGTTAAAGGGAACCTAGTGTTAAGATACTCCATTCCCACTTTCTGACGAATTTTTCGAGGTATTGCGTGTTGAGTGGCGGAACTCAACACCGCGCTTTGCCTCGACACCAGAGCGAAGGTATTCCTTGAGTGGGGATCGAACCCACAACCGTCGCGCTACATTCACACCCTTGTGCCACTGCGGCACGACAATCGCAGTATTATTATTAATTTATTACTATTTTATTCGCCTTCCATTATATACAAAGCTGGTTACTTTTTTACTATTATATTATCTTTTAGGTGTTTTACCTGATGTTATCAGGAAAATGTATACATGTTTATTAAAAACATTCTCTCCAGCAAGAATCGAAGTTATTCCAGTGTAATTAGTTAAGGAATAGGTAATAGTGGGTTTACTGCATTTGTAACATTTACTGACATAGTAAATGGTGGGTCTTTTATATACAGGGTGGAAGAGGCAGCGCTTCTTTTACTGAAACTGCATATAGGGTAAAATATTTCAAACCCAGAATTAAAAAAAATAATCAAGGTACCTCAACAGTTTGGACGTAGGATTTTTTTTTCATTTCACGATTTTTATCCGTACCTGTATTACGTGTCACGCACACATACGTATGCGACGTTGCCGCTTTGACAGGTAAGTGTGTGCGTGCTTATGTTATACTTTACAAATGGCGTTTTATTTTAAAACGATAATTTTATTATTTATTTTGTTTGAAAATAAAACTTTTTCATTTTTGAGAATTTTTTTTTTTCCGAATTATATTAGGCTTTTATAGAGTAGTTAAAACTGTGGTTTCATTTAAAGTGGCGCTGACAATTCCACCCTGTATATATTTTTAGACACTATCATCATGTGTGAAAAGTCAATATTTTCGCCGGATGTAAAACTAATTTCTTAACGTTTCAACTATAAGTTTTCCATGCTTACCCCCCCTATACGGGTGGGGAAACCAAACATATATACCTATTTATACTTAGCACTTACTATGTCATTTCCACTAGTATTAATACTTTCTTTTGACCTCGCACGGCGTCCCGTACGGACCGCTCGTTCTCCCCGCGACCCCGCGCGGTCCGCCTTCCTGAGGGAACCTTCCACGTGACATGATATGTACTGCGGTGGCTCCGATTTTTGCTGATTCAATTTTCTAAATCTGGAAAAAATGGCCAATTTACTTTGGCAATTTACTTATGTTTTAATACAAAAGTAAATTTAATACAAAAAAAAATATGAGTTAAATATGAAATATATTATAGTAATTCTTCTAAACCTATTAAGTTACTATTCCAATTCCAATTTCAAAAATCAATTGAAATATCAATTGACACATGAAATTGCATTCCATATCAATTGGTATTTCATAAATACCGACGGACTGAAGCTTTTTTTAGACAATTTTGGTATTTAACAGACTAAATTAGCATTCCAACGCCCGTTTTGTGTTGGATGTAGCATTTTCAATTGAAAGTCAATATAATTTTATTTAAAACTAGCTTTGTCCGATTGAACTGTACGAATATTTAAAATAATAATTTTCAATAAGATTAGTAAGAAAATATAAGCCTAACTAGTGAAAATAAGCCGAAATAGAAGCAGTAAACGTAACCAAAGAAAAATATTATTAAAAAAATAAACAAAACCAGCTACATTATCTACGTAAAATAAATATTTAAAATTATCAAAATTAAAAGTAACATGAAATATAATCTATACTATAATCCTACGTTCACATCGTTCACACGGCCGCGGGGCGAGCCGCGCTACCGTAGTAAATAGTAATACTTACTCATTTGTGCATATATATTGATTTAGATACGACGATAACTAACCTAACTTGAAAATCTCGAAATCTAATGTAAATATAGATTTTTTTTTAATTTTATAAAATATTTCATATATTTTATAAAATTAAAAAAAGTAATTCATTTATGAAATTATCTCAAAATGATCATTTTTCACATCCTACAGCTTGCTGCATGTTTAACATATTTTTTATTTTCTCCATTTTCGGCTTATGAAACTTTTTGCGCCCTCTATTACAAAAACAGGACTACTACTTGCTATATAGTCGATTGAAATGCCTTGTGAATGCGGATCGACCTAAGATCTGACTAAGAACTTCTAATGGGTTACAATAGATGGCGCTGCTCAATATATTGACCGAGGAGTTTTGAAAGAAAAATATAATTATTTGGCACTTTTCGAAATGTAATTTCGAACGTTATTATTTTACATACTTTTTTAATATTTTTCGAGTTTCGATTTTATTACACACACACAAAACACTATTATTTTTCACTATAACAAATCTTATATCTTGTATATTTTTCACTTTACTTTTACAAATATCATGTATATATAATCTATAAAAAAATGTAACAAAACAATGCCTTTCAAAGTCAAACGTCAAATCCTGAATCGCGCTATTAAAATTTTTTACCTAAGTTACTATAAATAGAAAATTTCGACCGATGCAACCGGGAGTCCGTTTCTACACAGTAAGACAGTAGGTGCGGCGGCTGTCCTAATCGCCGCTGTCCGCGATGTTTCCCTATTGGGTTTGACTGACTGATTCGCGGTGGCTTGAACTTCTACCAAGCGGTAGAAGTTATCATCAACGCTTTAGCTTTAAAGCGATTAAGCCATTACTAATTAGTCTATGGAATATAGAGAGACTTGCTCTCTCACCCCCACTGATGTAGAAATATTGACTCCCCTTTTGCTTTAAATATTTAAATTGATTTGAAATTTATTTAAAAGAGGCTGTCACAGTGCAGCGACACAGTGCACCGTCACAGTTGTAAGTGTGTCGGCGGATTCCTATTCGAGGGACATCATTATTTTCATTTTAATGATCGAGTTTTAATAATATTTTCATTTTAATGATCGTGGCGCATTGGCACAAGGGTGTGACTGTAACGCGACGGTTGTGGGTTCAATCCCACTCAATGAAGTGATATATTTATTTACGTTTATATTTCTAGTTCTTCGCTCTGGTGTCGAGGCAAAGCGCGGCGTTGAGTTCTGCCGCGGCGTTGAGTTCGGCAGAAAGTGGGGAATGGAGTGTCTTAGCACTAGGTTTCCTCTGCCTACTCTGTTGTGTGCGGGATACAGTGTGAAGCTGATAAAAAAAAATTGCAAGGTTCCCGTTGCATTGACCGTTTCATATAAATAAAATTGAAGTATCTGTTTGTGATTTCAAAATAACTGTGTTTTTGATAGTGTATGTGGTTCACTCCGTTCCCTCCGTTCACTTTCCGCCGAATTCTGAAGGCATTGCGCGAGGCCTAGACCTAGACCTAGACGCGACTGGTTGTGAGTTCGATCTTCACTCGAGGAAATATTCATTTATATTTCCATTTCTTCGCTGTGGTGTCTGGTGAATTAAGTAAGATTCTATTGAGTTATAAGAAATATAGGGATCCTATTCCACTAAGCTTCTTTAATAGAATGGGTGACGGTGACTTACAGTGTCGAAGGCCTTTTTCAAATCTATAAATATTCCTAAGCCTATATGTTTAGCATCTATATTTCTATTAATTTTCGTCACTATGTCTTTTGTTGCGCTTAAAGTATTTGAACTTAAAATATTTGAAAATTTATTTATTTAATACTAGCGATCCTGATATTGATTTCCTGTAAATTTCTAACTGTAGTGAAGTTTAGTGTTGAAAACTTAAAATAAAAACACATGTTAATTTATACATTTATTAATTGAATTTAGATTAAAACTACTCAAAATAAAAATTTTAATTTCAATTAAAATTAAATAAAATTTAAATTCAATTTTATAAACATATATAATATTCATAGATACTTTTATAAATAATGTATATGTTTTGATATTATAAGATAATATGATGTAAGTAAATAGGTACTATCAGTGTATGTGTTGAGATCCACTATTGTGGACCGCCTTTTCATTTCATGGACCCCCAAATTTTTTTTTCGCTGACGCAGACCCCTTTGCAGGTTGTCATAGACTTCCAGGGGTCGATATAGACCACTTTGGGAATCACTGATATAATGTATGTTTGCAAAGCAATTAAGATTATGTGAAAATTAATTAAACCCTAATGCAACTCGCACTTTCGTAGTTCCAATAAGGATTTTCCAATTGTTTAAAAAAACACACTTAAATAAATAACTCAAACAACAGAAAACTTAAACGAAAGAAATTATAAACAAAGGCCTACCTACTAATAACTACTAAAAAAAATATGAAAGGTCGCGGGGCGCGGGGGGACACATGGCGAGTGGCGAGCCGTTTCGCAGCAAGGATTTTTTGATATTGTAACAACTTCTAAAGTACTTATTAAAATGAAAAAACAGTAAAGGACAGTTTTGATGTACATTAAATGGCCAATGTAACTAATATACTTATTTATATGCTGAGAGTAAGGGATAACTCGGGATAAGTGAAACTTGAGTAACATACAGCTGATGAGTCAACGGCGTGATGTGTCAACAATTAAATGCGTTTTTCTCTAAAACTATTTGTATTTTAGGTGAAGGCTGTACTTACACAGGATCTCTTTTTTTTTACATGTATTCTATAATTGTGTATATTTATCTTTTTTATTACCGGTCAATTTCCTTCGTGTGTTTTCCATACAACGTGACATTGGCGAAATGAATTGTGCTCAACTGGCACGCTCGAAACGCCATATATCGAGAAATCAATCAATCAACTATTTGTAATTTCGAAATAATATAAAAAGCAAATTTTATCTTCGTTTAACTTAGAAAATAAATAAAGTATTTTAAAGGATAAGGACTAATACCATTATGGAAAAATATCCCTCACTATAAAAAATATATTGAAATTACTATTTTTAGACCGAAATATGATCACTACACGTTATTCTTAAAAGATACGAATATGCTGTCGCTGACTTTTTTTGTAGATCTTATTAAGAGGAACAATTAAATACTCCAGTACATTATTTTCATGTAGTACTTACCATTAAAGCAGCGCATGCGCGAAAGTGTCTCAACGGGTAGGACTTTAGACACATTTATCGTATTTATGTTAATTTACATAAGAATGTACAAATAATAAACTATATATAAACCTTCCCTGAGAAATACTCGACCTAATGGTGAACACCGCATCAAAATCCGTTGGGTGGTTTAGAAGAAGAAGAGTTAGAAAGTTCAGACAGACACGAAAAGCGACTTTGTTTTATAAGATATAGGATAGGATAGGATAGGATAGGATAAGATAAGTCATTCCCTGTAGTGCGCCATATCTCTAGAATATAATATAATTATTTTTTATAATATTTTCTAAGATAAACAAATTATTAGCTTGAATTACCTGATCACAAAGCTTCGTCTTTCACTTGCAAGAGCGGCAGCAATTTTTTCCACTGCACCCGTTTCCTTTGGTACTGAAAGTTCCCCTCTTTTCGTTAGCGCACAGGATCTGGGGTATAGCCGATGTCTTAGTAGCTGGTGGTCCTCTTTGTGAATGATGTTGAAAACATTTTGCCCGACCAGCTCAAGCTGTGTAATATTAATAATATCTAAAATATAATTAAACTGCATTCCACATTGGTATAAATTCAATTATTTTGTACGTGTCTAATATGCTTTTCTAACTTTTTAAACATGAAAAATGTATTTGTATAAAAAAATATTTATGCTCAGGGGTAGTTTATCATGGTTTACGATTATTTAATTGCTATAGAATATTAACAAAGTAAAAAAATAGAAGGACAATATTTCAGTAAAACTTTAAAGATATTAAAATATTTATAAATAAGTTAAAAATATTTATAAATAAGAATTAATAAGTTATTTATTAATAAATAAGATAAATTGTTAAATTTTAAATATGTTAGTACTATATATTATAACATGTACTATATATAAATAAAATATTATTAGATATTAATAATGCTACTTCAAGACTGAAGATTGACTAAAAATAGGTTTATATAAAACCTTTACATAAAACATTTCTGTGTAAATTTATTATCTGCCGTGGCGGGGAAAAGAAGTTAAATTTAATGTAATTATTCCCCCAAATGGGAATTGGACAAAAAAATCTAAGATATTTTTGTTTGTTTTATCCCGCACATTGCAGTCAGAGGGAATATGGAATAAGACAATTCGTTCTCATTAAGACATTTGCGTTCACCACTTTCCGCCAAATTCTCGAGACATTGCGTTTTGACTTCGCCTTGTTACCACAAGTAGGATTTCATTCACCCAATGGGAAACGAACCCACAACCGTCACGCTTATTCCCCTCTGTCGCACGCATGCACCCCTCCCAACGTTGGCAAAAATTGAAAGAAAAAGCATCGGCAAAAATATTTTCATCATAAATTCATTCTACAGTCAAAATACTTACTTCGGTATATCCTAAGTATTCCTGAACGTTGGGTGAGATGACGACAACAATTCCTTTATATGTCGTTGTGATTAGAAAGCCTTTAAGATTGTTTAGTAACGTCTCTGTAAAATTTAAACTGAATTCTGGCCCTCGATCAATGCTGCTGCCGAAAACTAAAACAAATAAAAAAAAATTAAAATAAACTTTCGAGGAACATACTTATGTATATTATGCATAAATTTAAAATGTTATAAATAATTTTTAGCTTTTTTATAAAATGTTATACTATAACTATCAACCGCCAGCGGCTTCGCCCGTTTCCTTATAACTTTCCAGACGCTTTGACCACTAAGTATATGCGTTCTCATCAAACTACGTCGAAATTCTTATACGCTTATTTTATCTCTGTAGGGAAATTTTTACAAATTGCTAACTAACGATAATTGCTAAGAATTATCGTCTGCCAAGAGAGAATGCTATTTGTTAAATATTTTTAACATTTTTAAAGTGTTACTCCACACTTAGGAAAGAAAAATAATTATTTAGAAAACGTATAAAAGTTTGAACGTAGCGTAACTCGAACCCGCGCCTAATGGAAACCGTCCAGACGTCTCTTGCCCGACGATAATTCTTATATTGATAAATAATGTTTAATTAAGTCATAATTTTCCTTTTAGGATTTTACAGCATCGGAACGGGCAGACCATCTAGTGTGACGAATAAGCAGAAAAAATAAATATTATTTTATTCTGGATTGGAGTCCCTGATATTAAATGCATTATCTGACTCCGACAGTTGATGATATCTAAATCTAATATATTTAAAAAAATTTAAATAACTTTTTCCAAGTTTTCACCAGTATGAGAAAATATGGGTGGGAATCCCAAAAATCGTTCTTATTTACCAGTTGAATGAACATAGCGAACAGAGACAGTCAGTTGATCTACGTGAGATATATCAGGTGTTCAATCAACAAATAGAAAGTAAAATTTGAATTCTTTTATTTCGTTCACTATTGAGAGATGTAAATCTTTCGATATAATAGAAATAAATTCATCACATATTGTAGACGACGAGTTTACAGTACCGGTGCCGCAATTTGCATATTTTTTCATTTGTTCCCGCAAAAATAGATCTAACTCAGATAAATATCCCAAATCACCTATATAGGTGACTAGCAGATGCGCGCAGCTTCGCTTGCCTATTTAAGGGTGAATTGAACCCATGAAACATGTGTTCAATGAAATATTTTTAAGTCTAAATTTCAAATTTTATAAAAATCGGTGGCGATTTAAAGATTTTTCCATACAAACTTTCAACCCCTTATTTGCACCCTTAGAAGGTGAATTCTAGAAAACCATGAAACATGTGTTTAATTATATACTTTTAAGAGTCTGAATTTCAAATTTCATGAAAATTGGCGAGGATTTAAAAAAAACCTATACAAACTTTCAACCCCTTATTTGCACCCTTAGGGGGAGAATTCTAGAAAACGATGAAACACATGTTCAATTAAATACTTTTAAAAATTTTAATTTCAAATTTTATAAAAATCGGTGCCGATTTAATTTTTTTTCCATACAAACTTTGAACCCCTATTTCACCCCTTTAGGGTTAAAATTTTTCAAAATCCCTTCTTAGTGGATGTCCAGATTACGAAAGTAAGCTTTTGTCCAAATTTAACGTTTCTACCATCAGCGGTTAAGGCTGTGCGTGCTTCTTACCTCAGTCAGTGAGGACAAGTCCTTTTATATATATATAGATTATAGAAGAAATAGCGGTGATTATGTAATTACCGTTATTTTAACTATAAAACACTTAATTTCCTTTTTTTTATGGAAAAGACAAGGCAAATGAGCGTATTATTCCATCGTGGAATAGTTAGGTCGTTGGTTAAATTAGATTAATTTAGGTCTAAATAGATTACTGTTTTTCTAATATTGAGCTGAGTATAAGATATAGTTTAGTTTTAAATTTAATTTGTACTTCCATTTAAAATTTTGGAACGAATTTCCTTACGGCAGGCTTGGAAGTGATAGGGATTTCGCTGCGTGACCGAACTGAAAAAAATGTGATAGTAAAACCGTAAGAAAAATGCGTGGAATAAAACCGTTAAATGAGACGTGCGCAGGCGCGACAGTCGCATACACAGACGAGTAGTGTATAATACCTTTCTCTTTCTCCCTCTTTCTTTTCGTTCTCTCATCCCTTCTCTTTTATCTTGTTATTTTAGAGATATATTTTGTTATTTTAGTTGATAATTTGAATTACGATGTTGTTTTATTTTAAGTAATTTATTATTTCCTAAATACTTTCAGCAAAATTTAAGAGAAAAATCAAGAAAACCTACATAAAATTGAGCACGACTTTTTTTGCAATTTGTGTACATTAGCCGAAGGAACTTCGTTCCTATCTGGTGTCCCACGACACGCCATTTAATTTTTTTTATCAATATAAGTTTATCTATAAAAATCGTATTTTTCTGAACCCTCCAATAAATAATATCAATACTAATGAGTCAAATGTAAGAAAATCTATTATATAAACAAAGTAAGATAACGTTATAGTAAAAAAACATACTTCACATATCAATATGCGCGGCGCATTCTGAATGAATCATCCACCTCTTTTCTAACATGTTCTGAACATGTCTCAGCCAAGATTATACACGGGAAAACAATAGAATATTTTTTTTCGAACGAAACAGAATATTTTTTTAATGGAAAAGTGAAAAGCAATGTACTCGATACCACAAAGTATCGATACTTTTTTCGTGTCTATGGCTCACGTCTGTGTCATGGCGTCAGTTTAACAACGTCAGCCATTACTTGTAATTCAAAATTCAAATTTGCTACTACTACTCTTATTATTATAGTGATTAAAAGTGTTTGTTAAAACATTAAAATGGAAAATACTTCCACTTCCAAGGAAAATGATGAACAGTCGCTTAGATCACCCCCAAGACAAGAGCGTTCCACGTTTTTCGAAAGAGGCGAGTCTTCAGGTAGTTTATTCTATTTAATTGTAACCCTGTTAAAATTTTATTACATAGTAAACACAAAATTGTTCTTTACTATATATTATAATAGTGATTAATTTAAAATATTTTTGTTTCGGTTTTAGTTCCCGGACCTGGTGCTGAAAATACTGAACCCAATATGCCAAAAATAGATATAAGCGTACCACGCAGATTAAATGAACAGATTGCATCTATAAACCGAAGCCTAGACAAGCTTCTTGAAAACCAGCAACAATCATTGTACATTATGAAAAAGACTCTTGGTGAACTGCGCCAACGGAACAAAAAGTAAAGTCATAGGTGATCTGCTAGAAATGAGAACAAAAGATGCTTAAATTTCAACATTTTGTTTAATTAATAATAAAATTGTTTATATATATTTAATATATATGTTTAAGTATAGTTAATTTAATTTAATATAATATTTGTATTTATATAGTTAAGTTTAATTGTTATGTTTTTTATGATAATGGAGAGCGGAGTCTCCTATTTTTCCCTATTATTACTTTTGATATTTGCTTATATTGTTGTTGTTATTATTATTATATTAATTTTATATCTGTTGATTGTTTTATAATATAAATATATTTAGTGTATTTCTATTTAGCAAGCTCAATATGAGCTTAATTGTATAAGCCATTAAATTGATTAACCTGATGTTGTTGTTCTTTATTTATGGTGTTTAAAAAAAATTGAAATTCAGACTCTTAAAAATATTTAATTGAACATGTGCTTCATATTTTTTTAGAATTCACCCCCTAAGGGTGCAAAAAGGGGTTGAATGTTTGTATGGAATTTTTTTTAAATCGCCTCTGGTTTTTATAAAACTTTAAATTAGTATTAGTTTACTAGTAATAACTACATTCATAACTCTTAGCGTTATAGTTGATTGTTCGTGAACAAATACTAATTGATAAACATTATAATACTATCGATATTATAGTAAAAATCTGAGGTCAGTCGTGGCGCAAGGACACACGGGTTCGATCCCCACTCGAGGAAATAAAATATTCATTTATATTTTCATTCTTCGCTCTGGCGTAAACGCGGCGTTGAGTTCCGAAACTCAACATGCAATGCTTCAAGAATTCGGCGTAAAGTGGGGAATGGAAGTATCTTAGCACTAGATTTCCTCTGCCTACCCTGCTGTGTGAGGGATACAGCGTGAAGTTCATTTGATTTAATATATTTTTTAATATTTACTTATATTATAGTAAAAAACTATAGACATGGTGTAGGATACCGATTATGTAATTAACTATACCTACTCCACGCTATAGAGTTGCTTTGCTGGTAACAAGATAAGGCGCGGTGTTGACTTACGCGAATCAATACACAATGTCTCGAAAATTTGACGGAACGGAAAGGGAGTGTGCTAATACTAGGTTACGTCTGCGTATCCTTCTATACTTATGCGTGTTGGCGGAGTTTTGGTAAAATCGCCATTCCGTCATATTATTACAGTTTCTTTAGCTTCACGCTCTATCTCACATTTAACTGGCGGGGTAGAGAGAGCCTCGAGCCAGAACACTTACTGCCCAAATTTGAGACATCGCTTTTTGAGTAGCGGAACTCAACGCCATAATTTCTTTTACCAGAACGGAGAAATCATAACGAGGGATTTATTGAGTCACGATTTAAATTATTATCTATATATATAAAATCGAAAGGTCACTCACTCATCCTGAAATCTCAGAAACTACATGTGCTAGGAATCTCTAATTTTGCATAGGAGTTACTTATAGGACGTAGATGCTCGCTAAGACGGGAATTTGCAATATTCGACTTCTAAGGGGTTGTTGTTGGGGTTGAAAGTTTGTATGAAACTTCGTTACTACAAATGCTAGGAGTCTCAAATTTTGCATGGAAGTCACATATAGGACGTAGGTACACATGGAGACAGAAAATAACATAGTTCACGCAGGCGAAGCTGCGGGCGGGCCACTAGTTATATATAAAAAGGTGATTTCGCCTGTATGCGGGATACAGCGTGAATTTGATTTAATTTTTTATGATTTTGTATAATAATATATTAATTTTTCTATATATTTAACTACCCAATATGCAACATCTACCCGCCAGTAGTATAATTACGTGACTCACACAACACTCTGTGTGTTGCGTATTAATATTTATTATGTACGAGCAAAACTACGTCGCCGTACAATACAAATGAACTACTTACTATACGAGTACAACTTGTAATTGAATGAATTATGCACTTTTATAGTATTACTTCATAATATTGGGAGCTGGGACTGTATACTGATGATTGTGGGTTCGATTCCCACTCGGGGTAATGAATTTTCATTTTTATGCACTGGCAAGACAAGAGCAGTGTTTAATTCCACTGCTCCACCGGCGAAGTCTTGAACTCGGGGCACGTAATGTCTTGAAAAGGAATAATTTGACACTAGGTCCTCGCTATCTCTCTCTCTCGTCTATCCAACGAACTCTCGTATATCTAACGAACTGAACGTTAGGTAACGAAATGATAACGAACATTGTTAGCTTCTTACTGTCGAGCCTGTATAACGCAATTATAATCTATGCTGCAAATAGCAGGGAGGAACCTGGGAACGTAATGTTAAGACATTCCGTTCCCATTAAGACACATTTGCACACTCTCCCATTAATTTTTGGGGAATTGCGTGTTGAGTGGCGGAACTTAATGCCTTGTGTTCCCTCGTTAACAGAACGAGAGAACGAAAATATAAAATATATCATTCTCCCAAATGAAAGTCGAATCTACAACCGTCCGTGGTCGTGTTTACGTCCACGCGAACATCCTATATACCTAACAACGTAGTATATTATATGATCTAGTTTATGCGCTATATCTAGATAGGTAGTGTTTTGTGAATAATTCTAGTTTCGCCACATTCCATTTTATAATTGTTAAGGAATGTCCACGCACACCAGACACCTAGCTGTGTTCTCACTTATGAACTTATTTCACTTCAGCTTTACGCTGTATCCCGCACACAGCAGGGTAGGCAGAGGGAACCTAGTGTTAAGACACTGCGTTTCCCACTTTCTGCCGAATTCTGGAGGCATTGCGTGTTGAGCAGAACTCAACGTCGCGCTTTGCCTTGACACCAGAGCGAAGAAATGGAAATATAAACGGAAATAAATATTTCACTCCCTCGTGGGGATTGAACCCACAACCGTCGCGTTACAGTCACACCCTTGTGCCGCTGCGCCACGACGGCCTCAATTAAGTAAAAATAATAAATAGGTCGGGTTTATTGCACTTATACAATTAAATTATAGGTTGGGGCAAAAGTGTTTTCGTTCTTTGAATATATTATTAGAATTAGAATCAAACCTCTTTGGCTGTACTGAATGTAACTGGCTGGTATTAATACCATTAAATGTGACATTCTGAACTTGGAATAAATAAAAAAAACAAATTCCCACCATTTTTTCATTGTTTTTGAAGCAAGCAAAATGAACGTATGTGACGAAGAAGTTCGGTACATTGATTCATGATTGATGTTATTTTGATTTATACGACGAACGCCGCGAAAAAAATTAGCGCGGTTTAACGACGGTGTTATTTATGTATTTATATATGTACAATACAAAACCGCCACTTGGTAGTAACCGAGCCACGACGCCCTAAAAATTGTATTATAAAATACTATCTAATTGAAATGAAAATGAAATGAAAATTTATTGCCAAAATATATGAATACAGTAACCAGATACATCCTATTCCTATTTATTACAGCATTCAATTAAATAATTTCACTCTGGTTTTATGAACTCTGGTGCCCATTGTAAGATTTAACTTGTGTTTTGGGTACCAGTGCTCTTACAAATTTTTAAACGATCTAGGAATCGGTAGATCTTCATCTTGTGTCTGGTTGGTTAATTATTGTATGAAAAACACAATACAAATGTAAGAAAAACAAATAATAATAATAAAAGTAAGAAAACTTATGGACGCACATTTGTAGTAAAAACCTCATCAAATGAAGACATATCTTATTCTATGTACTTATTTTCATAAAACTCTCCGTCTCACTGTACTCCTGCTCCCGTAAAAACAAACTAACTTTTGCCTTAATTAATATAGATATATATATAAGTAATTTATATTGGCTTACCATGTTGATGAGATCGTAGGTAGTGGGCGGCAAGTCGCAGTACGCTTATCTTATCCAATTTTCTTCCGAGCTTCGCTATAGGGGGAACGACGGACGCGAGCCGCAACAGCGACTGGATCATCTTGTCTCTCCTCTGTTTCTCCGCTTTGTTTTTTATCTCCCGGGAATTTCCCCTAAAATGGAGAAATAAATGAGTTTAATATTTAGAAGTCATTTGGAAAGTTCTAAATTCTAATCCGGAACCTGTAAATGCTGATATATAGGTACCTATTACATATTTATTAAGATTATCTTATAATTATGAAATAGTTAGTAATATTGTTTCTTTTTTTTATTAAATTTATTTTTAATACAATGTAACAACGACACTTTTTTTTAACTTTTCCTACACAGTTTCTTCCTATTCGCCATTTCTGGGCGTATTGAATGTTGAGTAATCAATTGAATGTGATGCAGGACAGCTGCCAGCTATTGTACCTAATAATTAAATATACCATTGAATTTGAAAAGAGCAACTGTTGAGTTTCTTGCCGGCTCTTCTCAGCAGAACTGCCTTCCGAACCGGTGGTAGCTTTTTGTTTATATGTTCATTCGACGATTCAAAAGTGCTTGTAATAGTCAATTTGAATAAAGAATATTTTGAATTTGAATTTGAATTTGAGTGGCGGAACTCAACCCCGCTTTTCGAAGCTAAAGCGAAGCTATCGCCTCTACGCCACGACTGTCCTCATAAATTAATTAAACAGCTAAAGAAATATTATAAGTCTAACCCTAACTAAACAATTAAAGAAGATTTTTCAAATCTAGCTTTATTAAATTTTTCATACAAAATCTTAATAAGTATTTCATTATAAGATGTACCAAATTACGTTAATATCCTGTAAGTTACATTTTAATGGCAGAATTCAACGCCGGGCTTTGCCTCGAAACCAGAGCGATGAAATGGAAATATAAACGTTAATAAATATTTCACTTTATTGGGGATCGAACCCACAATCATCGCGTTACAGTTACACCTGTAAGTAATTTAAATTATTATAATTTATTTGATCGTGAAAGATAAACCGTAGCTTCAAGTTTCGGTTCTGAAACCATAACGTCTCAAAGTTAGTTGAACAGGTTTTCTCTGTATGTTTTTAAGTTTCGATTGTAGTATGTGAACTTCAAGTCTTATCCACAGGCGCAAAGTGGCTCAGCGAGCGATGGAGAGTGCTATGGTGGGTATTTCTCTACGCGACAAAATTCGTAATTATGAAATCCGTAGACGAACACGGGTTACAGACATAGCTGTCAAAACTTGCAAGCTGAAGTGGCAATGGGCAGGCCATATTGTCTGAAGGGCCGACAACTGATGGGGAAGAAAGGTCCTCGAATGGCGACCCCGTCTCGGCCTAAGGAGCACAGACCGCCCTCCAACCAGGTGGACCGACGACCTTAAGAAGACAGCGGGAGTCCGCTGGAATCAAAGGGCGCAGGACCGGACGGAGTGGCGAGAATTAGGGGAGGCCTATGTCCAGCTGTGGACGTTGAAAGGCTGATGGATGGATGTGAACTTCATAGTGTGTAGCTTCAGCGTAGTTACTCATTATAAACTGACGGGCAGCTGTGCCATGTTATTATAACAAGGTACTAGTTGTGTTATAAAAACATATTATGTTACTATAATAGATATGTTTATTTAAGTTTGATCTGGTTTTACTTTGTTTTACTCCAGTGAGAATCGAACCCACAATCACACGTTTGGACCCCAAAAAGTTGTGTGATTTAGAATAGGGGTTGAATCCACACCTTGGTAATATATAGTTTAATTTATATAGACTATGCGAGCGAGTATACGTAAGTTTATTTGAAATATATATGTACTTACATACCGAGATAAAGCTCTAATTGCATATAAAAAAACTATTTAAATATGGCAATGTATGCTTATTATATATTGTCTAATAAACAAAATTACAAAGGACAAAACTACTTATTTTATTTATTACCAATCGTGGTGGTGCAGGTGCACAGAGTGTGACTCTTAAACCGACTGGTTGTGGGTTCGATCCCCATTCGAAATGAAATATTTATTTAACTTTATATTTTCCATTTCTTCGCTCTAGTATCGAGGCAAAGCACGGGGAGTCCGCCGTTCAACATGCAATGCCTCCAGAATTCGACTGAAAATGGGGAACGGAGTGTCTTATCACTAGGTTCCCTCTACCTACCCTGCTGTGTGCGGGATACAGCGTGAAGTTGATTTTTTTTATTTATTAAACACCGATATAAACATAATTTCATCAATAAACATTTATAATACGTTATACACGAGTACTTCATAGTACTACTACATATGTCAAATGTAGTAGTAGTACTTTGTATTGATTTGTTCAGTACATTTCTAGAAAGATATTATGAACTTCTCATGTGAAATTACCCTACGTTTTTAACGTAAAGCTTCCGCTACACAAATTTTATAACTAATTTTGTAAATTTTTTAAATAAAAAAAATAGAAATTAGTAGCAGATTTCGATGTATAATTAATTCTATAACTCCAGATATTATATTGCAGCAATTATATTTCACGCTGTATCCCGTATGTCAGGGTACGCAGAGAGAGTCTACTGTTAAGACACTCTGTTTCCCCAGTTTTCACCGAATTATGAACTCGCAACGCTTCGATTTGCCTCGACACTAGAGCGAAGAAATGAAAATATATAATGTTTCCTATTCTCGAATGGTAATCGAGCCCACAAACTGATCTTATTTCTTATCATTATTTATATCTCATTAAGACATTTAGTTAACATTAAGACATCAATGTAAAATCGACATTAACACTGTAGTGGCAAAGCGACCTAATGTTAAACATTGCCAAACTTTAATATGTTGTTGCATACTAACACGTTCAAACGTTTTGAGAGTATATTGATGTATTAATTGCCATTAATATTAATTTGTTTATAAATAAATACCTGCTTCAGTTATTAATAATTTTGTATGTTTTATAAATATTATGAGATTTTGAGTTTAAATTCTCCAGGAGTGAACGAACACTTCTATTTATTATATCGTTTTGTTTTATTGGTTTCCTTTTACGCATGTTATAAGAATAATATATGTTTTTTTATATAATCCATATAAAATTAGTTTCGTAGATTTTCGTTTATTTCTATATCAATCGATTCGAATTCGCACATATCTTATATTAAATTGCAAAGTCATTCCGCACTCCATTATCACTGTCAGCAGTGTATCTATAGTAGTTAAATATTTCGTAACGGTACTTAACGCCGCAAAAATATAGGAAGTACAATATTTTTATGATATCAAACATATGATAGTAATATTTTGATTTGGGAGCGATAGCCGTGTGCGTACGCGTCGGAGTGGCCATGCCAAGATTATATATAGCAAATGCCAAGTTTGTATGCACCTATTTGCCATTAAAATCTATTACCGCCGATCGCCAAGTCGCGGTAAGTCGCGAGGAGTCTTTCCTTTATAATTTGTATTGTTTTCCATTTAGTATAAAGTGACCGTCGGACACGATAGGTTCGATTCCCGTTCGGTGAATGATTTTATTTTAATTATTGTTATATGCTCTATGTTGCTGCGGTATGATGAAGCGCGGCGTTGAGATACGTGACTTTGGACGCAAGGTTTTGAGATCGGAAAATTCACTTTGTTTATTCACGTTAGTTTGTCTTCATTGACTTGAAATACTTTATTTATAAGTTTTTATGCAACGTGCAATGCAATTATGTAGATAAGTAATTATTAGTTAATTAATAATATAATTAATTATTAATATTATTAATTTGTTGTAAAATATAGAAATTTATTTATTTTGATAGTTAATATTTATTTTTCTCACTCACTGTGTATCCCACATATAGCCTATAGGGGACCAGGGAACCTAATGTTGAAATGGGATGTGAATGTGAAACTTAAGTATAAAAACTATTACTACTCAATTTACTATTAAAACAACAATAATAGACCTAATAATATAATAACTTGGAGAACTAGTAGGTACTCGAGAACTTCTAAGTTCTAAGATTATTTATAAAGTTCCTTTAGTGTTGACTTCTCAGTTCCTATATAATTCCGCTCCAACATGATTGAAACCGTTCTGCGATCAATATAACTGAAAATACTGAATAAATATCTATACCAACTAATATTTAAAAGCTAAAACTCGCTTAAAAACTAAAACTTTAAACTAAAAGCTATTAGCATAAAATATAAATGTACTGGTAGCTTAAACAAGGAAAGTGAATTTTCTTCCTCTAAAACTTACAAACGTTTTAAGTACACGTAAATTTAAGATAGGACTAAGAAAATAAAAAGAGTATACAGAAATTGTTATAAACAGAAATATTAATAGTACGAAGTCTCATTATAATTGATACAAGGCGTTAAGAAACACCCGTCGTCACATTTCAGTCTCCAATTACACCTAATAGATTTTTATCTTAGTTTCTACATAAAAGATATAGAAAGCTATGCATATTTAGCAGAAAAAAAGTCAATCCTTAGAAATCCCAAAAGCCTTAAACTTAACTTAATCCTTAAATTATTTTCTCCTTTAATCTCTCTTTCTTAATTACGGTGTCTCACAGCCTTTTTAAACCTTCCGTTAAAAAAAGGCTTTGTTCATTACAACAAATACATAAAGATTAATAATTGGTATTTTGTAAATAAAAAAATTGTAAAATTA
This sequence comes from Heliconius numata, assembly GCA_016802625.1. Taxonomy (NCBI): domain Eukaryota; kingdom Metazoa; phylum Arthropoda; class Insecta; order Lepidoptera; family Nymphalidae; genus Heliconius; species Heliconius numata. Next base: position 498,324 of record JAEBDU010000003.1, on the reverse strand, counting down.
AATATTATTTTTAATCAATAAGATATAAAAGCTGAGTTAAGATAGATCATTTTGTGTTATTTAATTTTTGTGTATGTGAATAATTTTTCTTTCCACTCAGATAAATGAAATATTTAATATTTTAATTCTACCGTTCTGGTAACGAGGCAAAGTGCGGCGTTGAGTTCCGTCACTCAACAGGCAATGCCTCAAGAAGGAAAATAGAGAACGAAAGTCTCGTAATGGGGACGGAGTGTCTTAATACTAAGTTCCCAGGTTCTCTTTGCCTACTCTGCTAGGTGCAGGATACAGTGCTAAAAACTATCGTCTAACTATGAAGGTGATGGTTGCGAGTTCGACCCCAATAGAAAAAATGATTATGTTTAACTATTTTATACTATTTTTAAGGGTTTGTTGCCCTTCGTCAATATTACTACAAATAAGACGTTAACGGGCTCTATATGCTATTTACTATTTGTTTTATCTCGCATCATGGGGTAGGCAAAGGTTTGCTCCGTTCTCTACTTCCGTTCAATACATTTCCGCTGAAATTTATTTTATTTTAATCTTACGGCACCTCCCGTTAAAAAAATTACAGTGTTTATTACAAACAAATGTATAAATATTAGTAAAGATTAACTAGTATTTTGAAATTTAAAAAGTTTTTGCTTTAAATATTAATATATAGATTCTTTTGTTCCGGTTTAATATGACAAAGTGCAATGACTATGTCAAAATATCACGGAAGTTGGAGAACGAAGTGAGGTGCCACTAGGCACATTATCTTGGTTTATTTACGGAAAATACCTCGAGATAACAAAAGATAAAATATTTATGTTTACAAACATTCGGGCGTACAATCTGCTGCAATTTTGGCGTAAAGATCGAGACCACGTGCTAACAAGCGATAAGAAATAAGACTTTTCCTCATTGTAGTCTACAATATGTCTCTAAGTAATTTATTTAGTAAGCAGAATATCTTTGTCGTTCCGAAATCTAAACATTACGGATTTATGAATGGCAAAACTCAATCTTAACTCAATATCAAAGCGGGGAAGTAAAAATTATTTATTTATCTGAATGGGAAACGAACCCACAACCACCACCCACCTTGCGCTTCAATATGGCAGATGCGCGGAAATGGGAAACAGAATGTTTTAACACTAGGTTCCTTCTGCCTACCCTGCTATAAGCAGGATACAGCGAGAAGCTGAAAAACACAATTTCATAATCCTAGCGACAGACATCAAGACCTAAATCTTTTATGAAATAATTTCATACACTGTTATTTGAATGCAGTCTAGATTCAGATACGAGTGGAGCTGATATATATCGACCAAATATGTCTATAAATAGTATTTTAACAGGCTTGTTGACATTTACATTTTCAAAGGAAATAGAATGACGTTAATTTCTTTATAATATAATATAAATATTTCTTTATAATAAGTTAATCTGTCAGTAAACGCAAAGGCTGTAGCCTCGATCCCCAGAATGATTATATATAAAATTTAAATTTTCCTGCTCTATGTCTACTAAGACAAAGCACGGCGTTGAGTTTGGCCAGTTAACACCGAATGTCTTGATAAATGGGCGGAAAGTGGGGAACGAAAAAGCGTGAAACTGTTATTAAGAATAATATTAAATGTGCAATAAATATTAAACAGTATTACGATTTGAGTTAAAGTTTAAGTGATTTTTAAAAAATACCTATATCTTACAGTAGTAGCTAGGATATGTCAAAATATAACGAAATGTTGCAATTAAAAATATTTTAATGTCTTATCCTTTAAGGTACAATTTTTATATACGAGTATCTTTTAGTTATAATCAGTTCAAGTACTTCGTGGGTAACCCAACTAATTTAACATGGGCTCTTCGGGGCAAATTTTCTGGGGTCACATTACAACCCCTTAGGGGGTAATGTGACCCCCATTAGGGGGACCCCTAGACCACCGACAGCGCAAGTCGACGGGCACAGTAAGCAGATTTCTAGTTGCCTAGGCGCCGTCAGCGTAGATTGTGTAACGTAAATATGACACTTGTTATTTCCTGCACTCACGTTACTTTATTTTGCTCGTCTAGTATGTGAGTTATTTATTATGGAATTTTCATTCATTTATTAAATATTTTATCATTATCAAATTAAATTATCATTCAATTATTAATCTATATATATAAAATCGAAAGGTCACTCATTCATCACGAAATCTCATTAACTACAAGTGCTAGAAATCTCAAATTTTGCATAAGAGTTGTTTATAGGACGCAGGTGCTCGCTAAGACGGGAATTTGCAATATTCGATTTCTAAGGGGTTGTTTTTGGGGTCGAAAGTTTATATGAAACTTCGTTACTACAAATGCTAGGAGTCTCAAATTTTGCATAGACGTCACTAGGACGTAGTCATGGAGACAGAAATTGATAATAACATAGTTCACGCGGGTGAAACCGCGAGCGGGCCGCTAGTTATTTTATATGACTTAGTTTCGCTATAATGAACGATTACCGAAAATCTATGTGGGATTAATTTTTAGCTCGACAAAAATATTAAAATATATTATTAAAGTACGCACGCTGTATCCCGCATATAGCAGCGTTGGCAGAGAGAACCTGGTATTAATACACTCCGTTCCCCAAGCACCACTCAATTTTCGAGAGTCGCCGCGGTTAGTCTTGTTACCAGAGCGAGCGAGTGAAAATAACTCATTCCACCGATTGGGAATCGAATCCATAACTTATGTCCTAATTATTATACTGTTAGGAAAGGAGGCATAATGTCTGGTAAGAAGAAGAAACCGTGCTGTCATCTGGATGAATGAACTTCTCTAGTTTTGTTTACTTTTTATAAAAAAAAAATTGTAAGTAATATACAATTATATTATACTTTTTTAGCTTCACCCGGTATTTCGAAGACAGCAGATCAGGCATAGGGAAATTAGTGTTATGACACTTCGTTCCCCATTTTCTGCCAATTATTGGAGGTATTGCGTGTTGAGTGGCGGAACGCAACATTGCGCTTTGCCTCGACAACAGAGTGAAGAAAATGAAAAAATGAAAATATTTAATTTCTTCGAGTGGGAATCGAACCCACAATTTATAGCGTTTACAATGATTTAGTTTCATCAGTAATTGGGAGTAGCTGCCGAGAAATGTTTCAGGGCGCTTGGCGTTAAATTAAAAAAAAAACAAATTATAGATATCAAAAATATGTCTCTATCTGTCGTGGCGTAGGGACACAAGCGTAGGACTGTTGTGGAAGTTAAACGCGACGGTAGTGGGTTTGATTCCCACTTCGGGGAATAAATTATTATTTATGAATATTTTCTCCGCTCTGGTACCAAGCCAAAAATATAATATTGACCAGTAATATTACTATTAAGGCTTGTTCGTCATATTATATTTTTTTAATTCTGAAAAACATATTTAAAATTAAAGTTAATTAGCTTTTTTTAACTATAGCAGTTGAACAAAATATATTAGAAAATGTAATCTTTTGGTACCTATCTACCTACGCCCGACACTTATAAGCACACCGTAGAATTCGAAGAACTACGGAAATAATGAATGTACTATCTTATTATTGAAAGTCTAAAAAAAATGCATGTATATATAATTTTTAGCTTCAAGCTGTATCTCACACATAGCAGGGTAGACTGAATCTAATGTTATGACACTCCGTTCCCATTAAAAAACTTTCGTTCCCCACATTTCGCCGTATTCTGAAGGCATGGCGTATTGAATAGTGGAATACAACGCCGCGCTATGCCTATAGAGCTAGGAAATGAAAAAAATATACATTTAATTTCCTCATGTGAGAATCGAACCCACAACCCGTCGCGCTTACAGTCGCACGCTTGTGCGATTGCGTCCCTGCGGAATCTAAAAAAAAATCGGACATGCGCGAGTCAGGCCCTCTCACCGAGGATTCCGTACAAAAATGGGAGGTCTCGAATTTTTTCTGAAAGCCCTTTCATCTGATACCTCACTTGAACTAGCGGTTTTCAGACTAATTTTCAGATTTTTTCCTAAATTAGTACTACCGGTGAGATGCTAGCTGCCAAATTTTAAAAATCTATGTCAACTGGAAGTACGTTATTAATTTTGTTTCCCTAATCATAGCATCGAAATACGTGTTTTTTGTTATATAAACGGCCATATAATTTTTTTAAGTAAATGTATAAATACAATTTTTACAGGAAATCAAGGGACCGTAGATTTGAGTATATGGTTTGAATTTCAACTCGATATCTGTCTATAAGCGTTCTTGAGATAAATGCTGTTGACAAACAGATGGAATGACAACAACTTGATCTTATAAGGGTTCCTTTTTTCCTTAAAAAGTACGGAATCCTAAAAAGGCTAATTTGAATGGTTTTGTATTATCAAATTTTATTAATTATATTAGGAATTGCATCCTTTCTATAACTTTTTTTTATACATAATATAAGTATATTATAGTAATATTATAAAATTATAACAAGATCTGTTTACCAACACAAATTTCAATCTAATAGAAATACGTACTTTACAATAATAATTATACTAATTTAATTTAATTTTATACTAGAGACTCAAACGCGGCTTCGCTTGCTTAAGTTTTTTTTATATTATAGCCAAAGGAAAATATATTTTTTAAATGTTTTTGTTAAATAAAAAGTATTCTATATCCTTTTTTATAACTCTGAGAATGTGCACAAAGTTTAATGATAATCGGTAGAGTAGTTTTGGCGTGATAAGCAAACCTACATTCACATTTATAATATTAGTATTAATTTGATATGCCATTCATTGATTTGTCTTTAAGATTAGAAATTATATACAATATCTATATCCTATTTTTTTATATTTTCGTTCTGTTAAAAAAACAGTTTCCCTTTTGCATAGCCGAATTCAAGGACTCCTGTATTGATCATTTGGTGGAAGAGACGCGTTTGAAATGTTTTTAAGCGATTGTAACTACGATTATACATCATTAAAAATTTATAAAATCTAAATGACTTTGTTCTTAGATCAAAATTGAAAATAATAGAAATAACCTCCCTTATTTTTTTTAGAAGCATATAAATCCAACACTGATATAGCAAACATGTATACATGTACATATATCATCTTGTTTATAACAAGACGGAAAATAGTATTAATATGGTAAAAATATCGACATTTTTTTAATTTTAGAAAAGAAAAATCAGCTCAATTAAAAATCTGAAAGCGGAGAAAATGAGAAAAATTATTTTAGATTCTTAATCGATTTGATAATCTATTGCAGTACTACAATAAATAAAACATTTCTTCATTTATGTTATAAACAAAATTGAAATATCTGTCTGTTATTTCAACATATTCGTATATACGAGTACATGTTAACGTATAAAACATAAACAAACAATTAATAAATATACATATAAAAACACATACATATAAACAATTATAATAAATTCAAATCACCACTAAAAAATCACAAGCTTTCTGAGATAATTTCTATTAAAAACGTTTCTTCCATTAACAGCTTTTCGCAAATATCTATGATAAATTTCATATAAATTTACAATCTGTAATAAGACGGCAAAAATCTCTAAGCAACGGCCGCTCTAGATAGCGCGAGATAACTAAAAATAGTAAATAATTATCAAAAAAAGTAAACATAAACATTATATTCTAGAATACCAGCTAATTTGATGCAGTTACGTGTAATTGCAAACCACGGTATTAATCATCTAAACATAACAACATAATTATAAAAACAATAACTAAGCCAATATATACACTGTCTCTACATTGTATACATTATATTGACTGCGTACGCCAGCGCCAAAATATCTAACCACTAATAATTATAATGTAAAAAACACGTTCAAAATGTTTCAGAAGTAGATAAACTCACCCTTTGGGGGGTTGGCAGGGTGAGAGGAGGAGAGTCAGCGTCGGCGACGGATCTTTGAAGGGTTGTTCTGGACATGGCGCAGGCACATCCTTCTCTTTTTCCTGGTAATGGGGGTAGTGGTCGTAGCAGCTGTAATCGCGATCGAGGATCGACCAGTCTTCCATGTTTTATCCCTGGTGGCTGGTGAAGAACTAGTGCGAATTGCACCCGTGCATCGGCGGCCGCATCGCGCGCGCACTGCCGCCCCGCCCGCGCCGCCCGGCGAAATAAACAATTGAATCAACACATTTCTTTATCTGCGAGTTGATAAGACGCGAGCTACGCCAATTATAATTTTCAAAATTGGACATGGCCAACGAATAGTTAAATGTCAAAATCTAAATCAAAATATGTAAGATCATACTTTTTTTCGCTGATCTAATGGAAAATTACAAGAAAATTACTTAGGAAAGTCAACAGATAACCTTTTAGATATTGGGTATCGACCGGTGTCAGTGGTCAAGCTAAGTATTGGCAGACTGCAAGGTGACTCGGTACCTTCAATTAAGGTCAATAAACCGGTAGTGATGGGACACTACGAGTAATAAATACATATAACACAAAGTATAAAGGCGCAACAAGCTTTCTATTACATCACTAATTTATTCATTTATATTTATAGGATTTCCTATTGCATTTGAGTGTTATATGAAGTGTATTAAGACGTTCTCGTTATCTTATGTACATATGTACTACTGAATACGTATATTATAAACAAACGACCCGCTTGCGGAACTACATAAATATTTTTTACTAAATTGCATTATTTTCTTTTTCTAATTGTAAGATAATTTCAATATCTATACCTAAATTGAAAAATATAGTTTCAGCTGATTCAATAAAATAGTTACATATATAGGAATTTTGTCAAACAAATGGTATATTTCTTTTTATTAAATTTATTTTGATTTTTTTTTTTTTTTTATTAATATATTATTAATAAGCCTTATGCCAAACAACAATAGTGAAAACTGTAAATCGTCTAACCTGGTACTGAGATGTAGAATTTTTGAAGTAGAATTTGTAGAGTTTTATTCGCACTTATTATGTGTTATTTGGATAAGCTGATGGTTATGGGTAGGTATATTTCTTTAACTTCTATTAATTAAGCTGTTTCTTTGTACTTATATTAACTTGCAATTTTTTTCAGTTTCACGCTGTATCACGCGGACAACAGGTAGACTCTAGTGATAAAACACTCCGTCCTCACATTTTCCGTCGAATTCTGGAGGCATTGCGTGTTCAGGGGCGAGACTCCACGAAGCGAAGAAATAAAAATATTTAATTTCCTCGAGTCTATTTAAATAATTAATATTTTGAATTTGAATTAATGAAGTTATATAAATTAAATATTTTTTTGTGCATAGAATGCGTTTCATTTTTCCCATTCAAACCCATTTCAAAGTTCGCTGCGTTCAAAATTTTAATACGAATGTGCAATTAGAGCTTTTGTTTTGATAGTGTACTGTTGTTTATAGTTTTATTTCCTTGCATTTACTTATGCAAGCATAACGTGAGCTAGTACAGAGCTAGAACTAGTGTCAAATTTCTCCGTTGTCTACTTTTTGGACCTGATATTATTTATATAACATTTATTACTATTACACTGCGTTAGTTTAATACCAAACAAACACCAAAGTTTGCATTATATGTAATGCTGATTACATATACCTAATGGAATCCTTATACATTTTTATTTGTCACACCAGAGAGAGAAAAGAAAATATTAAATATATTTTTTTTTTTAGTGGAAATTTAGTGGGAATAGCCACCTTTCGCGTTGACCGTCGCACGCTGTACCTTTGCTCTATCACAGGCTCTATCACTCGCTCTATCACCTCAATTTTATAAAATACTAGCGGCCCGCTCGCGGTTTCACCCGCGTGAACTATGTTATTATTAATTTCTGTCTCCATGAGTACGTCCTAGTGACGTCTATGCAAAATTTGAGACTCCTAGCATTTGTAGTAACGAAGTTTCATACAAACTTTCGACCCCAAAAACAACCCCTTAGAAGTCGAATATTGCAAATTCCCGTCTTAGCGAGCACCTACGTCCTATAAATAACTCCTATGCAAAATTTGAGATTCCTAGCACATGTAGTTTCTGAGATTTCGTGATGAGTGAGTGACTTTTCGATTTTATATATATAGATAACTTTACATATTTACTATAAAATATCTAAATTTAAACATAAATATTTCCCCGAACGGGATCTGTTGCGGATAAATATAAATAAAATGTTATTAAATATTAAAATTTATAAAAATATATAATTTTCAACGTTAGGTCGTTCGAATCAACAAAAAATGCATTTTATTTTAAACATGGGAACGAGAACGCTTAATATGATCCCTGTTGGCTTCCTTAGCTTTTATTTCGCGGAATTGATCGATTCCCTCGATCGCGTAGTAACCTTCACCTGTAGCATCAGGTAACCCTCGGTAGGCGAGCCCGACTCGCGCTTGTCGGGTTTTTTAATCAAAGTGCCGAAACTCACCGTTTTCTATTTTTTGTCAGATTTCGTGAAATTGCTTGTTGAAAGACAAAAGAGTTCAACGTCACGTTATGTCTTTTCAGTATGGGAAAATGGGAATAATTCATAGATTGGATATTGAATGTGCTACCATCGCGTTTTAAGATAGAGGGTGACCCACTGTTCTAAAATCAGAGGGAACGTAGTGTTAAGACACTCCGTTCCTCAGTTTAGGCCGCATTCTGGAGGCATTGCGTGTTGAGTGGCAGAACTCAACGCCACGCTTTGTCACGACACCAGAGCGAAGAAATGGAAATATAAACGTACCTAAATAAATATTTCACTTCCTCGAGTGGGGATCGAACCCCCAACCGTCGCTTGTTGCATCTCCGCTATGGATTTAAATTTTATTAGGTGATATTTAAATATAACTAATAGTGCCATTCTATCGCGGTTACATTACATATGGCGATTAACTTTAGCCATGTGGCGAATCGTGGCGCAGGGGCACAATGGTGCGATTATAAACGAGTCAGGTTGTGGGTTCAATTTTTACTGGAGGAAATGAAATATTTTATATTTATCGCTCTGAGCGTGGTCTAAGTTCCACCACTCAAAACACAATGCCTCCATAATGCGGCAAAAATGGGACACTGGAGTGTTTTAATTCGAACGGAATGTCTTAAAAGTGTTTTCCCAGGTTTCCTCTGCCTACCCTGCTATGTGTGCGATACAGCGTGAAGCAACAAAAAAATCTTTATCCTGTAGCAGATTAGGCAGCAGGAGCCTCATGTAAAGACACTCCGCTCCCGACTTTCCACCTCCCCAATTCTGGAGGCTTGCTGAGTGGCGGAATACAACGCCGCGATTTGCCTCGACATCAGAGCGAAGAAATGGAAATATAAACGTAAATAAATATTTTACTTCCTCGAGTGGAAATCGAACCCACAACCGTCGCGTTACAGTCACACCCTTGTGCCGCTTCGCCACGACGCCCTCTAATAAATCAATCATTATAATAGTTTAATACGTAATTATAATTATTCTAATTTAAAACAATTCAAAAACAATGTAAAGTTAAAAATAATGTTTTCTTCTAATAAGTATTAATTGTATGTATAAAAACAATAATGTAATTAATATACATAATAAGATAATTTGATATAATAATAAAGTAAAAAAGGGTGCGGACCAAGCGTCTGTAGTGTTAAAACAAATAAATAATAAAAAAAAGTTAGGTAAGTACTTCCATTTTTTTTATGGAAAAAGGACAAGGCAAACGAGCGATCGGGTCACCTGATGATGATCACCGCCGCCCACGATCCCATGCAGCACCAGAGGAGCTACAGGTGCGTTGCCGGCCTTTGAGGTGGAAATATACGCGCTTTTTGACATTGTAGACATTTATAAGTGACTTATAATACAATAGAGGTTCTCTATAGCAGGTTTATGTTAAAAAATAAAAAGGTGTCATCTAATGTCATTGATGAAGACATTTTGTTTAACATAAATTGATTTACTTTGATTTTATATTTTATATTATATTTATAATTGCGAAAAGTTATATCGGTGTTTAAACAATAGCAATTTTTATTTTTACAGAATTTTTGGAAAAATCTTATTTCATGCCTCATCCAGAATATTTTCCGTTTCACAAATATGAACCAGTTAAAGATATTAAGGCCGATGGCGAGCCTTCTATATTGGTAATTTGCATATGTATGGCTTTTTAACATCGTCGTGGCCGAATAAACGTCATTTAAGAATAAATTTTCTCCCGAGTGGTAATCGAACCCACAGCCGTCATTCGGATAACAGTTTTGTATAAAAAAAACAAAAATTACCGATGTTTTATGGTGTAAGTTAAATAAAAGTAAATAAGATATTTTCGCTAATTAATAATTATAAGATACAACAAAGAAATATTATAAAATAAAGCAGAGAGTACCTAGTGCTAAGACACTCCGTCCCCCATTAACATTTATTATAGTTTTATGTACTTTTATTTAAGCAAGAACAAGTGGGTGTTATGGAGGACGAGGTGAAGAAAATACAAATGGAGCTGGCCGCTATCAGACAGGAAAGGTTCTTTCTAAGTCGTAAAACTGCAGACGGCGTAGTAAGTTCCCTGTAAAACACAAAAGAGCTATAAATAATAATAATTGTAAAATATCATTATTTTTCTTGAATATTAAAAGTATAAGTATATTGTATTTTAAAAAAATAATCATTGTAAAGAATTGCAGCGTTAACTTCCGCTACGCAACATACAATGCCTCCAGAATTCGCAAAAAAGTAAACTTAGTAATTGTCTTAACACTGGGCTCCCTCTGCCTACCCTGCTAGAGCGTGAATCTGAAAAAAAAATTATCTAAAAAAAAAAACTAAAATTCCTACTGATGTTTTATAACACTAAGAAAAAATACGAAATCAAAATTTTATCTAAAATATTAGTTTAGGTACAAATACACGATTGAAATAATTTTATAATCGATATTTGTGTATCGATTATTTGTATAAACTTTATTTATTTGTATAAACAAATGTTTTTTATAATAGAAAAGTTTGAAGACTACGCGGCTAGAAGTAAATAATTGGTTAAAGAATTGCAAAAAATAGGAACACAATACGAATAAAAGAGATTTAAAAAAGAGCATATACATATATATTTCATTAATTTATAGTAATTATATGTTTATATATTTTTTGCAGGAATCTCAAGAAACGCAGGAGGGTTATTCAATAAATACAGAATCATTAAAACAAGATGAAACAGAGTGTGTTAGGAATCCGCAGGTGCTTATTGTAAACATTTTAAATAAATATACAATTATGTCGGATGCAAGTGCCTTGCTATATCAGTTCCTGGAGTGAGACCTCCCGGACGCCCGAGGAAGGGCTGGTTGGATGTCGTGATGCAGGACATGAGAGCCAATGGTCTAACCACCGAGGACGCAAAAGACCGTGCAAAGTGGAGTAGGTTGAGTAGGAAGGCAGACCCTGGCAATAGCCGGGATTAATGCCAGGAGGAAGATACAATCTATATTAATTATTTTTATACATGCGTTGGTCATAGGTCTCTACCTATGAAGGTATCCTTATTTAATAAAACTAAAATAAAATATATGAAGTAAATGAAAAAATAAAGAAATACACTTGAGAAATCCGATGTTTCAAATACTTCCGTTCATAGTATTCCGTTGTCACGCATAAACAATTCAGCGGAAAGTGGCGTGTGGAGTGTCTTAACACTAGACTCTCTCGCGGGAAGGAAGCGTGAAGCTGAAAAATAATTGTTGGTTTAAATCTGATACGTTTTTCATTTCCGGTCTGTTTATATGACACATGCAAGAATGTTTCGAAGTGTGCGTAAACGTTAGTAAATTTTCTAGAAAATTGATTTAACATGAACAATTGATGTTCAAATATGAACAATTTATGTTCAAACATGAACAATTGCCTTGTGTTCATTACTTTGAAGATTGGCAGTATATTATTATTATTTCATATATTATTATTATTATTTTTATATCGTATTTGCTCAACTTACGTAACTAACTTATTTATAACTTAACTTACAATAAATTATCTTAATATTTTTTTTGCAAAAGGTATCACAATTACGGGAAGAATTGATACGAGCGAAAAACTTAGCGGACGAGGAACGCTTCCAAAGAGAGAAATATGAAAAAAAGCTGAAAGGTCTGGAACAAAAGCTCAATATTATATGTCGTGAAGAGATACCTGAAGTCAGAGTACGTAATGGTTAAATAACATATTATAATATTTGTAGCCGTCGTGACCCTGTTGCACTAAGGTCTGATTGTAAATACAATGGTTGTGGGTTCAATTCCCACTCCGACGAAAATATGTTTTAATGGGAATGGAGTGTCTTAACAGTAGGTTATCAAGTTCCCTCTGTAATAATTAGACTACTATAATTCAGATCATCATTTTATGGGGTACAATAACTGATTGTTTTACAATATAATGTTAAAACACTCCACTACATACTTATCGCTGAATTCTGGAGGCATTGCGTGTTGAATGGCGGAACTTAACGCCATGCTTTTGCCTCGACACCAGAGTGAATAAATGCAAATATTAATTATTTCATTTTCTAGAGTGGAAATCAAATCCACAACCTTTTAGGAGAAATAATTATTTTTTTACTGCGGCTTGATGAGACAAAATGCGGGGTTGAGTTCCGTAATTATCTTAGTAAATGTAATTCTGGTAAATTATTAAAACTATTAAAGCATAACACGTATAATAATCAACGAAGCTACAGTTAATTTATTTAAAACCATAGTACATTCACAGTTTTATATTTATAATTTTTTAGATGGTTAATTATATATTAATATATTATATTATATTATAAATTAGTCGATAATGAGTATGGCACGCGGTCTATTACCGCAGGCAAATTCGAGGTTCCTAGGGTACACAACTATTATGGTGACAGATCCCTAAGAAAACGTGTACCCTATGTACTTAATGGTTTGCCTGAGGACATACGCCGCGAGCCAGACTTAAGGAGGTTTAAAATTAAACTTAGGGAGTATTTTCTGTCAACTGTTAATTGAACAGTTGACAGAAAATACTTCTTAGTTTGATTTTGCTCTAATATTAATGTAATTTTAATTTAAATCATATGTATAGAGACTCGGGATCCTGCAGTCAAACTCACAAAGAGTTTTGCAGGACATAGTTTAACTTTTTTATATATTGTAAAATGGTATTAATAAAATTAAATAATAAATAATAATACTGTTATAATTACTATATAATTAAAAAACTGTTTTTTTTTAATATTTAATCTAGAGTCTTAAAAAGGATGTAATTAACAATAACCTACTACGCTACTGCTTTTCCATCTAAGTCTATATATTATGATTACAATGATAATCTACGTAACCACAGGAAGTACGTAAGCCCAACGAGGAAGTCATCACTCTGAAAAAAGACCTGAGAGAGGTGAAAGAGGAGAATGAAGAGTTGAAAATGTCACTCAATGAAAAATCTGATGAAGCTCAAGATTATCGGTTAAAGGTTGGTTTTAATTAGTTAAAAGTAAATAAAAATAAACATTTAATTTAGTGGCATAATCACGAATTCATATTAATTTCCCTACGTATGTCTATAATAATTGTATATTAAAAATCTTTTCATTTATCTTCACAAATCTCCCTCATTCAACGAAGTAGGCAGAGAGAATCTAGTATATCTCCGAATTGAAAATAATAACAACAAACAAATATCCAAAAAAACGGGGTGAGCTAAATAAAACCGTTTAAAAATCATTGAAAAAATATTAAAATTAAAAATATTAAAAAATATGAAAGCGGATTAATTGCGCTAAAATGTATAATAATACTAAATACATATAAACGATTAATCTGAGTTAAAAATTAATTTAAAATGTGTATTTTTTTCACCTTCACACTGTATCCTGTAAATAGCACGATAGGCAGAGGGAACCTAATGTTAAGACACTCCGTTCCCCACTTTCCGCCGAATTTTCGATAAATTGCTTGTTTAGTGGCGAAACGCAACGGGGCGCTTTTGGCTTGGTACCAGAGTGAAGAAATTCATCAATAATAATTCATTCCCCCGAGTGGGAATCGAACTCACAACCGTCGCGTTACAGTGACTCCCTCCTCATATGTTTCTATTCTAGTATCTACAAGCGCAGCAACAAGCTGAAGAACTTAAACGACAAGTAGATGTAATGGAATTCGACAACAAGCAAGTGTCGGATCAAATCCAAATGGAAATACAAACTATGAAGGTTCGTAATTTTGTAGTGGCAAGTGCCACTGATATCTTACCATCTTGTTTCTTTTAGCTTAGTGTTAAGACACTCCACAGTCCGGTTTTCGCCCGAATTCGAGACGGGTCGAGTTTTTTGGATAGCGGAATTAATTGTGAGGAATTAAATGTACTCTACTACCATCGAGTTTGCAGTCAGACGTCCTACCACTATGCCAAGACGACCTGTAAAGTATAATAGTATTTTTTAGCTTCACGCTGTATCTCTCACATAGCAGGGTAAGCAGAGGGAACCTGGGAACCCAATGTTAAGATACTCAGTTCCCATTAAGATATTTCCGTTTCTACTTCACACGGGATACGGCGTGAAGCTTATGTGTGGTGAAAGTTGACGAAAATTGTTTAAAGAGACCCAAGCGAAATATTCAAATAACCATTGTTTCACAAATATGAGTATAATATTGTCTTGCATACGTTTGACAGACATTTTTTTTTTCATATTTTTAAATGTTATTCCACATTTAGGAAAGTAAAATACTTATTTAAAAAACGTATAAAACGTGGAAATCGTAGGTTCGAATCCCGCTATGTTGAAATTTTTATACGTTTTCAAAATAAATATTAATTTATTTCGACTTATTTCTCATTAGATGCAATTTCAAGAGAAGTTACAAGAGCTGGCACCTTTGCCGGACCTACTGAAAGGCGCCCAAATCCAACTTCAAGAAGCCAAGCAATTGCAGAAGTTGGCCGAGAGCAGTTCGGATCAACTGTCGAATGAGTTGCAGTGTGTTAAAGAAAAGGTTAAAAGTATTATGATATATATTCAAGATAGACAGGCCTCACATACCAGTTTTGGTGTAAGGTGTACGCGACTGATTGTGGGTTCGATTCCCACTCGAGGAAATTCAATTAATAAATATATCTAATATATCTAATAATAAATTCTATTAATATTTTCATTTCATCGCTCTGGTGTCGGGGCAAAGCGCGGTGTTGAGTTCCGCCAGTCAACATGCAATACCCCTGGAATTCTTCGTCTCAACATTAGGCTCTCTCTGCCTACCTAACTGTATTAGTTGCGGGGTGCAGCGTGAACAACAACGTGTTTATTTACGTGTTAACATTAAATTATATTAATTTATTTTTTATAATTTTGCCATTATTTATTATTTTATTATGGATATTTATATATTTTCATTTTTCAATATGCTATTTGCAGCTAGTGATCGCTGTAAATAACTTAAGTATGGAGAAAGTTGATAACTCTAAATTGACTGAGGAGAATAAGGCACTTAGGATTGAGCTAGAACAGAAAATGAAGGAAGTGGATGACTTGTTGAGGAATGTAGACGAATATAAGTAAGAAAAATTGTATATTAAAAACACGAGGTTTGTAAGCCAGTAGTGGCGGAAGAGCAACGGTTCGGAGAATTTTTATATTTTCATTTCTTCGTTCTTGTAACGATGTAAAGCGCGGCGTTGAATTAAGTGACCTAACACACAACACTATGTATGAAGTCGGCGGAAAATGAGGAACGGACGTGTCTTAAAGGGGAAGAAATGTCTAAACACTAGGTCACCTCTCGCTCCCTGCCTTGATAACACTATATATGATATTATTAAAAAAATCATAACATAGTTAAAAAAATACCAGGTATTCAATATTGCGATTAGAAGAAAAACTCTTACAAGAAGAAAGTAGATACAAAGAGAAATCAATGGAGTTCTCTCAAATATTAAACGACTTGGAGGATGTGAAAACTGAAAGTTCCAGGTCTCTCGCAAGAAGTAAAGAGAGATGTGACTCTATGCGGCGTTACATGCAGACGCAAATATCGGAATTGGAACGGCAACTAATACAAAGTAGAGCTCAATGTAGGGCCTGTCAGAAGGAACGGGACGATGTGAGTTATATTTTATAAAAAAAAAACACGTAAAATGTTTATAATAAATTACAAATGAGACCAATCGTGACGTAGGGGCTCTAGTTATGGGTTCGATTCCCATTAATTAAATTATTATTTTATATTTTAATTTCTTCGCTCTGGTATCGAGGCAAAGCACGCCTTTGAATTCCGCTAACTCAACTCAACAAGCAATGCTTCCAGAATTCGGCGGAAAATGGGGAAGGCACTGTCTTAACACTAGTATCCCGTAAATCTAGCCACGTAAAAAGCATGAGGATCCCCCGGAGGGCATGTGTGAAGAGGTTGATGAAAGTGGACGAGGCGAAAGAGGTGTGTAGAGACCGTAGCGTTTGGCGCTCCGTGCTCTGACTATCCCGCTAAGGGATAAAGCGTGAAGTTGTGTTATGTTTGTTGTTTAATCAAATAGACATGTCAACTTTCAGATTCGCCAGCGCATACAAACACAAGTGAACAATCTCCAAGAGAACTTCAACCTCGTCAGAATAAAATTTCGTTCGATGCAAAATGAGGTGGCATCTTTGAAAAATACTTACGCGTTCATACTGTCTGATGAGGACAATTGTAATCTATCAAAAATTGTAACTACTTGAATAGTTGATTGTTTTTTGTAATATTAGTTTCTACTGTTTTACTATTTTTTGTAGAAAAATTAAAGTGTAATTCTTGTGAAAAATAGTAGTTTTCTTCATCAAATTGTTTTATAAAATTTATAAAAAAATTAAAGGGAACGTAAAATGAGTGAAACACCACAATTACTATTGGAATGTATTTATTCAAAAAATTATACTACAAACAGTTTATTTTTTTACATATTCTTAATTATACTAAAAATTATAAAGTGAAAATAACATTTTTCTATTATAAATACATTTAAATCTTAGTTATTATAATTAAAACATGTCACATTAATATACAAAAATAATAAAGACCGTTTTTATATAAAAATATATTTTTAAGTATTAAAAATATTAATATATAAAAAATACAACAGATAAAAGCAAAAAAAAAACAATTTACAATCAGATGAATAATTGGAAGATTAAATAAAATGTATCAATGTAAATAGAATGTAAGGAAATCTATATGTATTCCATTGTTAAATATTGTATATTTTTTAATTGAAAGGTAAAGAGAAAGTCATGAATTGAAAAAAAAAATCATTTTTCTATTGTTTGATTGATTAATGTAAGTTTAAAATTATATACAATATTACTGTAACAATGAGGCCAACACGCTTTATCTAATTGTCTATCAATTAAAGAAAAAAAATTGATTGTTTAAAAAAATGTTCATGTAAAAATGATTGTTTAATAAAAACTTCAGTTACTTGTAATTCTCCATTCGTCGGCGATAAGTAAATGTTTATTTAAATTCCAACCTGTAATTATATGAAAAAGAATTATAATAATAAATTGTAGCCGTCGTGGTGGAGTGGGATAGCGCATGACGGTAAGCGCGACGGTCATTGGTTTGTGTCCAATTTGGATGAATTTAATTCATGTCATATCGCGGCGTTGAGTGCAATCATTCAACACGTTGAAACAGAGTGTCTTAACACTACCTAAATACCCTCTATGTATACTGACACATGCAGGATACAGAGTGAAGCTGATAAAAGTGTATTATAAACCAAATTCTAACCTTTCTTCTTAAGTTCTGTACATAATACCTCCCAATCCTTTTCTACCATATGATATACATATGTTATTACATTAAGATCATCGGAGTTTTTCCATTCCACGTTTTTCATTGATTCACAGATTTTTAGAAATGACATATTTGTATTATTTTGGAATATTGGCTGGAATTAAATATTGATATTATAAGATAATATTTTTGTAGATATATTTAACGTAACGCCTATCTATCTATCTGTTTCTCTATATCTCTTGTGGAAACAAAACAAATCCATTGTGTTGCAGTGGAACAGAGTTTGGCTGTGCACGCGATGGTTGTGAATTCTATTCCCACTTGGGAACATTAATTATTTTCATTTCCTCACTTTGACAAGACAGAACTAAGTATGTTAACATTAGGTTTGCCAAACTTGCTATAAAAAAAAATTACCTACTAACCAAAATCTGATTATTTATAGTGGATATAACAGAAGCTAACTCCACAGCATGAAAATATCCACGGAGTAGTTCTTCTGAGGTGATATCATCTTTTATATATAAATAAACAATTTTCTCTTCAATGTCAGGATATAAAATATAATTGTTATTCTTGTAAATGTTCTTTATGGACATCCAACGTTTGACATCTTTAATTTTGTTATGAACAGTGCTTAGTGATTTTCCTATTTGTATTTGAAATCCGCATATTTTTTTGTCTGAAATGTGATAAGGGGTTAGAATGAAAATTGGTAATTTTAAAATTTGTTATATCACGCTTTAACAAATTATATAATAAAATCTAAGGATCTGATTTATTCAGTCAATTCTGTTTCTTAAATCATCTTCACGCTGTATCCCGCACACAGCAGGGAAGGCAGAGGAACCTAGGAAAAAAAAACAATTAAATATACTAACCTAACATAGGCGTGACGAACTCCCACAAATTCAATGGTTCTTCCATATTAACAACAGACGGATCTAATATCAATTGTTTTTTTAAAAACATATCAATAACTTGCAAATATCTTGTATCATTGAAAGTTTTCAAGCAAAGAGAACGTACTGCCATATAATTTGAGAATATGTGAAATATTATCATTGATAAGAAAACCAATGCAGGAAAACTGTAACAAAGTAAGTCTGTATTTTTATTCCTTTCGCTTTAATAATAATTTCGTCCTTCGTTTTAATAATTTTCAAATTTTATGCATTGCCTCGCTTTAGCAGTACAAAATACGATACTAAGTTCCGCCACATAAATCTCGAAACTTTACCAATACGTAAGCAACAGAGTGTTTTAACACTAGACGCCCGCCTATCCCGCTATATGGGATTCAGCGAAGACCTACAAAAAAAACCAAACTTACGATAAAAAAGGCAAAAGAAAAATAGCTATAACAGAAGATATCATATTGACAGCCGTCTCTTGTACCGAATCCTTTGCTGAAACATCCGCTGCATTTCCCCTGATAGCGTGATGATGGATCATTGCTGATTTTGTTGCTCCCCCTTAAAATAAAGTAAGTATATGTGTTATATAACATAGTTGGTACCAATTGGATTATCAAAGGTCAAAATAAACTAACATGGAGAATGATGGAGGAGGTATTTTACCCTAGAAAGGCTCTATAGTAAACAACAAAAAACCATCAACATCATAATAGTAGATAAAGCATTGAGTGTGAAAGTGCAGAATGTTAGTGTCTTAAATGGGAAACGGTACACCGTTTTAACACTAAATACATTTTAACACTAGGTATGTGCGCGATACGGCGCGAAGCTTTGATACTTTCCACAAAAATGACTACTTATTCCAAACCAAAATATCATCAATAAAAATAATAATAAAAATATCAATTATTATAAGAATATTAGGCGTACTTTAAAGAAATATACAAACCGGCGATCCCTACAACGGCTTTCATTGCGCTTGTTACACATAAAACTAATGGCGTCAAATTTATGTACAACGGTAAAGCCAATTCTAAGCATAATGCTAAGTCATTAAATATATCTGCAATTAGTCGCCATTTTTTACTGTAAGCATCTAAGTAGGAACTGGAAAAGATATATTTATTTGTTATTTATATAGAAAATTTAAATTGTTTAGCAAAATCACCAATTATGACAATTAAGTAAAAAAATATTTTTAATAAATATTAATAAAGTCATATTATTTTCCCATTTTCAAATACAGTGCAGTGTTGAATTCCACAGTTATTACACACATCATAACTTTTAAATTATTATTTTTTTAATTACTTTTTTTTTCTTTATGTGGTGCTAACAAAGTATTATCATTAAAAATCAGGAACATAAAGTAGAAGGGAGAGCCCGGACTCTAGGTTTTTTTATCTACTATACTATGTAAGATACAATGCGTAACTAAAAGAAATATATATAAAACTGACCCATAACTATAAGCAAAGGCTATACCGCCCATTTGTCCACTGACTGTCTTCAAAATCCAAGTAACAGTAGCTCCGTAGAATGTTGCAGTTATATCACCCACACCTAGACTTTTCAGGACTTCTTGTGTTGCCGCAACTCCTGTAAATTATTAAAAGAAGCCTTTATTACTTATATAAATATGTATAGTGTTAGTATACCGCGGCGTTGAGTTACGCCACTCAACAAGACTGCCTTAACCTTGACCTTAGCCTACCCTATTATATGTGGGATATGGACTGAAGCTAAAAAGATAAAAAATATTTTCTATAATCTTTTGTATTATAATCTCTACTAATGTTATAAAGCAGAAATTATCCTGTTTAATGTACTAATTTTAGGAATTATTAGTTCAAACTGTGCTTTTATGTATGTTGGATAGTTACTTTATTAAAAAATCTTTTTATTTAAAAAAAAACAAAACATTATTATAGATATGTTTTTTATAGACGTAATTAATAAATCAATCCCTTTCAATTAATTCCCGTATTAGGTCGGTTATGCAAAAAATTTGTAATCCTCTTTTATTGCAGCGGCTATTTTGGGTTAACACCAATATTGGTTGTATATAATTTCATTGAGCTCAATCAGACACTGAGAAGGAAGTCAAACTTTACTAAGAGTTCACACACACTAACTAACTAATCTTAGTTTAATTTTGATCTAATATTAATGTAATTTTAATTTAAATCATATGTATAAAGACTCGAGATTCTGCAGTCAAACTCGCAAAGAGTTTTGCAGGACACAGTTTAAGTTTTTGTATTGTATTGTTAAATGGTAGTAATAAAATAATTAAAAAAAAAATAAAAAAAAAAAACACAGTAAGGTAGTCAAAGATTGTATAAAGCACAAACTTACCTGTAAATGTGCTGCAAAAAGCCTGAGCTGTGTCCCATATCTGGTAATTTATGTAATCGTCACTCACACTCTGAGGATAGCCTTGTGGCAAAAAAATTTTCTCAAACCAACTTCCTATTATATTTTTATATTCCTTGTGTTTTACTAACACAATACAAGATGCACCTAAAAATATAATTTAACACACAAAAAGTTGTTTTACATTTTTAAATTGAAATTATCTATATTATTATAAAGCTGAGGAGTTTTTTGATTGAATGTCTGATTGAACTAATCTCAGGAACTAAAATATTTATTTTTTTGTTGGATAGCCCATTTATCAAAGATATACTCTTACCCTGTCATGTGTCATGCACAACTAGTATTTATTTCCATTTAAACACTAGGGTAAAGCTGTAGATAATAGCCTAATATGTTATACATAAGGAGAAGAGAAAGTCGTTTTTTAATGTACAAGATGTTTCATAAACTATAACAATAAGCTAGTAATGCTTCTTCCTTAGCTTGGTTACACTTTAAGAATCTTTTTGGGGAAATTGAAGGTTTTATCTGTGCAATAATGGGCGAAGTTATATGGACGAAGACACGCAAATAGTAGACATACTTATTATGAAAGATGGCACTATCAACATCTGTACTATTCTCCAAAATCATATTTTATGTATAATATGCAATGCTTTATATTACCTGGGGATTTCATATAAACATTTTCTTCTCCATCATTGAATCGTTCTTTGAATAAAGGATTTTCATTCCAATTATTGCTTTGCAAGTCATTCTTTTCTATTGAATTTTTAAGACTTAATGTCATTTTATCGATATTAATCGACTGTAAAACAAATTAAAATCGTATGTGAGATTATTTTATTTATTTATATATTAGATTACTTTAGGATTGGTTACTAAGGTACGCGGCAAACATAATTCAAAATAAGCATACCGTCATATTGTTAATGAAAAGATCTACAAGACCCTTTAATTGGAAAGAATAATCCAAGTTTTGTAAATCATAATATAGTTAAAACCTTGCTTAACATGTTCAATTAATAATTTGGATAATAATAAAAAACAAAAACAAACTTACGTGGGTTGACATTGACAGCTATGGCGTGACATGTTCACACAGAACACACCAACTAATTTATGGTATTGCCATATCAAAACTGAAAAAAAAAATATTAATAAGCTTATGAATAGCCGTTCAATTTAAATATAATTTAATTTTTATAAAGCTACCGTACAGTAGATACCAAGAAAATCAATTTTAACGT
This sequence comes from Heliconius numata, assembly GCA_016802625.1. NCBI lineage: Eukaryota > Metazoa > Arthropoda > Insecta > Lepidoptera > Nymphalidae > Heliconius > Heliconius numata. The sequence goes on along the minus strand of JAEBDU010000003.1, from coordinate 476,046 downwards.
TAAGGGTTTTATCCACCTTACAAGAATTCCTTTACAGTAAGGGTAAGAGGCAAAAAAATTGTGTCGGCTGGCAAGTCGCCTGTCAAGCCAATGCAGCTTTGCCATGCTTTTTTAATGAAAAAAAAAAGACAAATAAGCGTACAGGTCACCTGATGGTAACTAATCGCCGCCGCCCACGACCCCATGTAACTGTTCAGGGCAACTACAAATGCATCGGTGGCCTTTGAGGTGGAGATTGTGTTTATAAATTTTAAATGAAATGGTTTTTAAATATTATAATAATATTTATTATTCATATTTTAACTTCCATTTTCTTCTTCGCGTAACTACGACCAACCGTAAATGCTTCTAATTTTAAATGCTTCGTTGTTACTTCGAAAAAATGTGAAATCTATATATATAAAAGGACTTGTCCTCACTGACTGAGGTAAGACGCACGCACAGCCGTAACCGCTGATGGTAGAAACGTGAAATTTGGACAGATGTTTACTTTTGTAATCTGGACATCCACTAAGAAGGGATTTTAAAAAATTTCAACCCTAAAGGGGTGAAATAAGGGTTCAAAGTTTGTATGGAAAAAAAATTAAATCGGCACCGATTTTTATAAAATTTGAAATTTAGATTTTTAAAAGTATTTAATTGAACACGTATTTCATGGTTTTCTAGAATTCTCCCCCTAAGGGTGCAAATAAGGGGTTGAAAGTTTGTATGGAAAAATCTTTAAATCGCCACCGATTTTTATAAAATTTGAAATTTAGATTCCTAAAAATATTTAATTAAACACATGTTTCATGGTTTTCTAGACTTCACCCCCTAAGGGTGCAAATAAGGGGTTGAAAGTTTGTATGAAAAAATCTTTAAATCGCCACCGATTTTTATAAAATTTGAAATTTAGATTCTTAAAAATATTTCATTGAACACATGTTTCGTGGTTTATTAGAATTCACCCCTAATTACGCAAGCGAAGCTGCGCGCGTCCGCTAGTATTGTAATAAGATAATTAAAATAGGACTCTTTTCTTATAATTAGCATAACAACGATATAGAAATATCTAACTCCTGGTGGCATAATTGGAATTAAAAGGAATAGTTGTAACTAAAATAAAATGATCAACAAAATATAACATATTATACATTTACATACATCAACATAAATTATATTCTAAGGCTAGTCGTGGTGCAGGGGCACCAAGTGTGACTGTAAACGCAACGGTTGTGGGTTCAATTCCCACACGACAAAATTAAATATTTATTTAAATTTATATTTTCATTTCTCTGCTTCGCGGAACGGAGTGTCTTAACACAAAGTTCCTTACCTACCCTGCTGTGTGCGGGATACATCGTGAACTTGATTTTTTATTTTATTTTTTTACATACATCAGCAACAATATTTCATCTTGGGAAATGAGTGCTATTATTTTTTTTACCAATTGACAGATATGACGGTTTCAACTTTATTGTGACAGTAATTTATTCAGTGTAGAAGGCAAATAATATATTATAAGTTTATTAGGTATTAGATAATTGCCTTTATGTGTATTTAAGAATAGTCACTGCTACGTCAGAGGACGTTATGAGGACGAGAACGATATCCTGACTTCATCGATAAATCCACTATCTCACAAAAGTTTTTTTATTTGTCAAAAACCCGTAGTTCCCGAGATTAACGCGATCGGCTGAATAAACTCTTCATCTATAAAAAAATATGTAGCTCTAGTATAGATTTTTGCCTCAGTGTCTATTTATGTATTTAGTGTAGGTACTATAGTTTAATCCGTCAACTGTTCTCAACTTCTCATTATAGGCTTAGGTCTTCTATGTACAGTTTTTGAAGTAATCCATGTACTGTTCTGAGAGTGCCAGTCGAGCACAAAATCACTTCGCCAATGTCACGTTGTATGGAGAACACACGAAGGACGGAAGGAAGGTTGTACGGTCTTCTTCTTCTTCGTGTCAATGATTGGAGAATTCATATCATATTTTGCCAGTATTTAGCCACGTCGACAGCGGCATCTGTTGCCTCCATCAGATCGTCATGTGAGCAGGTGAATGGACATTTCGGGCAGGAGAGTAAGTGTGCCATCGTTTGTGGGTCGGCGCCACAGTCACAGGGTGACTTATCACTCATTTCGTACCCCCATCTCACGAGAAACTCATTGCTTCGGCCAACCTGGCTCCGTAAGCGATTAAGTGACTTCCATGTAGGCCACTGCAAGTTGTAACCTGCGGGTAGGCACTCTTTGGGGGGGACAAAGCCTGAAGGTGGCGGGTAGATTGTCTGCCATAACCGTACCCTAGCGCGACTCGGAATGCAATCTAGAGCTTTGGTAGCTTGAATAAAACTGTGGCGACTTTTCAAGCGGGCACGAGGTGCCGTGTAGCCATAGAGTGGGTGCCGAGGGTCTTTTTCCTGACGCATTTTTTCGACAGAACATGCCACCTCACGTCGAACCTTAGGAGGCGCTATTCCGGCCAGAGGGTAGACCTTATTTAGTGGTGTGGGCTTAAGGCAACCAGTAATTATTCGACAAGTCTCATTTAATGCTTTGTCCACCTCCTTAGCATGAGCGGAACGGTGCCAAACTGGACACGCATATTCACCTGCAGAGAAAGATAGAGCGAGGCCTGTTGTACGAAGTACGTGCGGAGATGCTCCCCATTGTGTTCTCGTTAGCCGACGGAGCAGATTATTTCTTGCACATACTTTTTGTTTGGTATACAGGCAGTGAGCTTTAAATGTTAGAGACCTGTCCAGTATAACTCCCAGGTATCGTGGTTGTGGACAGTGTTGAATATGAGCACCTCGCCAAGATATTTGAAGAGGTCTATTTGCTTCACGGTTCCTCAGGTGGAACGCACACGACTGAGTTTTAGACGGGTTGGGTTTAAGGGCGTTATCGTCATAGTACAAGTCGAGTGCGCTTAGGGCTGTCTTCAGCAAACTTTCCACCTCCTCAAAACATGGCGCCTGAGCAGCCAAAGCAAGGTCATCGGCATAGAGGAATTGACGGGTGTTTGGAGTTTTTGGTTGATCATTGAACGGTAAAAAAGAGAGATGAATGAAAACTGAAAAAAAAGAATAATTATTAATTTATAACAAAATAAATAGAACAATAGCTTTTATAAAGTTTTATATTATAACTAGCCGATCTGAGCGGCTTCGCCCGCTTGAATTACACATATTTATTAAATACAAATGTTTGTATCTCGCATATAAAAAGCCTAGTCAAAAGCACTCCGTTCCCCACTTTTCAAATAAATCTGGAGGCATTGCCACTACCAATATGCCACGACAAGCCTCAGATAACATTTCATTAATTTTCCTGTTAAATAGCGGAACTGAACGCCGCGCTTTGCCTCGAAACCAGAGCAAAGAAATGAAAATATTAAATATTTCATTTCCCCAAGTGGGAATCGTACCCACAACCTGTCGCGTTTACAGTCACACGCTTGTGCCTCTGCGCCACGAATGGCCCTTGAAGATTTTTTTGCATTTTCAATAGCATCCCCCATACATAGAAATGTACCTTCTATGTTAAATGTAATTATGTAACGCCCTAGCGCACTTTTCTCTGTAAAATAAAAATTCCTTTAAAAAGGTACAAGTGCTACTTGAGTGCTATTTTAATTGCTGAACCATGCAGACCTTGGCCTTGACTTTTCCCGACTCAATCCTGCTATTACATAAGTTCTCTTATTGGGCCATACACAAATCTGTGTAATAGTAGGATTTTATAGCATAAACGCTAAAATTGTTTTAAGGATATTTCTATCTAAGGCATATAAAGGCAAATAAAGAAGAAAATATTAAGTGATATCCTAATTTCTGTAAATGCCTGTACCTGAAGAGCAGATTTATATAATGTGAATAAATATATCATTGCGTATATAATTTCAATGCATAATATTACTTACATATGTATAACTAGTGGGCCCGGACGCGGCTACGCCCGCGAAAATATAAGCCTAAATAATTAAAATAAGTTAAAAAATAATAATAAGTGGAGATTTATTATTATAGAAAAAATATCTCAGTAATCGAAATGAACAAACAAAAGAAGTAAAAGTAACTAAAGGAAATTCTTAATATTAGAAAAAGTACCTAAAGTTTTCCGTGCGCGCGTACTAAACATTTTTCGATATTAAATAATTATTAATTTTTGCGAACAATATTAAATAAAATCTCAAATGATAAAAAAATTACGATATTTTAAGTGTATAACATCGGTATAGATAACCGAACTGAGATAAATTAATTATAAGCAGCAGATAATTACATAAAAAATAATAGTAATTCGAAAATATATAAAAATTTACAAAATCATCAAAATCATCTGCCCGTTCGCGTCGATCATACTATACCACTCGTAAGCTAGGTCATTTGGAATCAGTGACATCTTAATTATTTATTAGAATGTTATACAGTAAACTATAATTTCCATCTAGATGAAATGCTAAAAGTGACTATTATATTTATTTTCATAAGGATGAATATCAAATTATAAAAATCATCTAATTTTTGTTAATGTATACAAATCTATATCGGCGCGCGCCATGTATGCATTAAGCAAACTCACTTTGGGTGACGTTTTCTTAAAACAACAAACTTTGCAAGCCGTTGCTTAGCAACGCGTAGCGACGATTGTTATTAACATGGCGGAATAAATTTCTTGTCAAATTAATTATTTTAATATATTGGTATATTTCGAAAATATTACAAATATGAGAAAAAAAAAGTATCCTATGTTCATCCCGGGACCCTCAAGTATCTCTGTATGAGTATTTTATCACAATTAAATTAGCAGTTTGGCCCTGATTGCGTAAAAGACAGACAGACAGACAGACAGACAGACAGACAGACAGACAGAGTTACTTTCGAATTTATAATATAGGTATGGATAATAAGGCCAATTTGAAGTCAGTCTTGGCACAGGGGGACAAGCGTTCGGCTGTAAAACCGACAGGTTGAGGGTTCGATTTCCACTCGGGTAAATAAAATATATTAAATTTTCATTGCTCTCTCTGGTAAAGCGCGGCGTGGTTTCGGATTTGGAAGGTTTTGGCGGGAAGTGTATAGCAGAAGTATCTTAGTATTCAGGGAATGGAGTGTCCTAGCACTAGGTGCCCTGGTGCCCAGACTCTGCCTACCCTGCTATGTCCGGTATACATCGCGGAGCAAAAAATATATATACAATTTGGTTTTATATGTAAGCAAAAATTAATGTCAGTAAATAAAAATACATAACAAATGTTACCTTATACGAGCTATTCCGCTTTCCTTTTCTCACTTATTGCCAAAATTAAACATAATAAACGAGAGTATTCAAATGTGACATTTAGAGATTATTTTATGCAGAACTAAATTCAATGAGAAAGGAAAAGAAATAAGTTATACAACAAATTTAAATATTAAGAAACCCAATCTTAATTTCATTTTCATTCAAAATAGACTCATGGTGATGTAATCGTAAAAAAATCTACTCAAAATTTCTCCCAAGCTTACCAACCAGTCTAAAATATAAAAATATAATCAGTAAAATACAAAATCTTTCAATTACTTTCAGTGTATCTGGAGACTACGTCAGCCATATTTAACGTAATAATCGACAATTTAATACTTCAAATTAACCCGACTCTGTCCGCGCCCTTGCCCACTGAGGCCGTACCTCTCATTTGCTGACTTAATGTAATGCTTCCGACCGATTTCAAGCGAGTTACATTTATAGACGTTTTTTTTGATATCTGAGGCCAGTCGTGGCGCAGGGGTGACGACTGGTTGTGGGTTCGATCCCCACTCGAGGAAATGAAATATTTCTTTAGATTTATATTTCCATTTCCCTCGCTTTGGTGTCGATTCGAAGCGCGGCGTTGAGTTCCGCCATTGAACACGCAATGCTTCCAGAGTTCAGCGGAACGTGAGGAACGGAGTATCTTAACACTAGTTTCCCTATACCTACCCTGCTATGTGCGGGATACAGCGTGAAGCCGATCTAATTTTCATATCTGCTCTCGATCTCGCATAATCCATTCTCTCGTTACTCACGCATGCTTTTTTTTACTACAACAATACTCTTTGTTTTTTTCATTCGCCACGGGTTTTTTTTGCGGGGTCTCTAGACTGTTCTAATTGATTTAATTACATAAGGAAGTACCTTGCGGCCGAGAATGTAGGTTTTATATTTGTTTCACGAATAAACGCTCTATAAGTAGCCAGCTCAATGTCATGTTAAATAAATATGTATCGATTTGCACAGTTCACCTCGAACTGTAATTAAAAACAATATTTTCTATAGTAGGTACTGTAAGATTGAGGATAGAGAAGGCCCCAGGGACCAAGATCTTACAGGTATCGGACCCAATCTGTAATTGATTTGAAATTTTCCTTTTTATATTAAATTTCTAAGTTAAATCGTTCTATTATCTCTTCATGGTATTAGCGCTTTGCTGCTAAGGTAGAAGCTTAAATTAAATTAAATTGCAGCAATTCTTAGTTAATCTTTTAAACTGATTAATTAAGTATATTTATTTAGAGTAGTTTATTTAATTTAAAGACGTTATGTTAGTTTTTTTTTATCAATTCTCTTACTAAATGTTTACGGTACAGTCAATGCCAGAATACTAAAAAATAGTGTAGTTGAGAATTATCACATAGTGTGTAAAAGCCTTATAGCAAAAACTCTCGTTAGCATTCCGAGTTGGATTAAAGTTTTTGTTGGCATTTTTTATCATTTGCTATACAAGTTAATTCGTTAATAGTGGTTTAATTTAACTTGTGATATTTTTATTTTAAAGCAAAAAAAATATACGTTGATATTCTTACAATCATTATATAAATTAACGATATTTTTCATTACAGATTAGGTAGCTCAGTGTTTATAATAGCAAAAATAACAATAAAACAACAAATTCCGCTCAAACACATATATTTCTGTTTGATTTTTTTTACTTTTTGGTGCTCCATTTTTTATTTGTTTGTGTTTTTCATTAAATTATAAATTAACACTAATATAATAGTAAGGTCTCGCGAACGGGCACGGCCTCCGTAAATGGGCAATCGGGAGTTCCGTGCGCCTTCCGAAACCCGGGCAATGAACTCGGCATAATAAATAATAAGATACAAAAGGAATTCAACGAAGTACCATCCGATGGTTTCCACACTCGCATACACGCTCCACACGACAACAGTCTTACATCTATAATATCACTAGCTATACAGGTACGGCGAGGCCGCGTGCACTGATCTGGTTCAATAATGTAGGTAACTGGTTCACTCGAAGCGCGAGTCCTTGAGCTTCTTGATGGCATTGGTGAGGTGGAGCATTTCTGTGTTCAACTGCCAGATGAGGGTCTCCAGCTTGTCCACAGAGTCCAGAACCTCAACGCGCTCTGTGTGTGGGTTGAAACGTACTTCGAATGGTCGGGACATGGTTGATACCCAGCGTCTGGAGGAGAAGAAACTCATTAGCGACCTATTAACTAAGCTACATTATATATTTTTATTCAATTGACAATAGTTTGATAAAATGTACCTGAATTTGTCTTTGGCATCTTCAAAGCTCTCGGCGACGTAATAGATCGGCTGGTATTCTTGATCTTGGTAGGGCTGTACCGATGTGGATGCCGGTTCGAAGGGCCTCAACTCGGGTTTGTCGCTAAGTGCGTGAAGAAGTTCTCCAATGGATGAAAGTAGAGCAGCGCCGTAAGCTTTCAATTGTTGATTTTCTTTGCACAGGCCAAATTCAACGGTGAACCAGTATACCTATTCAAAAGAAAAACATTTCATTGTATATGTGTTCATCGTGTATAATAGAATAACAGATATTTCGCAAATGCTTGGGCCCATTTAAAAGAATTCGCTCAGTTCAATTTTATACAGTAAAATTTGGTTTTACTCATCAAAATACATAAGTAACTTACAGTGGATAGCTTTTCAATTTCAGCGTCAGAAGCTCCAAGTGAAGCTAATCCGATCTCCTGAGAGAACTGAGCGAAGCTCGGGTCAGCCAGAAGAGGGATGTGTCCAAGGAGCTCGTGGATGCAATCACTGGAAGTGAACACGTAAGTTAATAATGTCGAAATCATTTAAACATTTATATCTAACTTATAGAATGGACCTAATTATGTAAAATTCAATAACTATCAACTTTAATGCATCCTTGCATTAAAGTTGTATGGACGATCCACTTAACATGTTCCCACGCGTACAGTATAATTAAGTGAAAACGTTTAATTCAATGAAAGTAGCCTTTGAAGTTGATAAAGTCTCGAACAGAGTCAAACTAAATTATAAGCGAGCATTTAACAAAGTTACTATTCCATCATAGCGTCGTCCCCTCTTGTCGGAATTTAAAAGATGTCGACTATCAATATTTCCGCTTATACTGGTTTCAATTCTGTTCTATATTTATTTTATGTCAAAATGAATAGGACTCAGCAAAATTGGTAAATTATATACAAGATTTAATAAAGTGAGTAATGGTAATAAGCTTATGTACTGTATTATAATAATTTTGTTCAAAATTTCTTAAAAAGATATATTGTAAAATAATAGAATAATGTACTCTCGTGAGAATTAAATACTAAATATCGAAAAAGGAGGAAAATATAGAATACTTACGGTTCAGGTGTGTGGAATGGTGAGTTAGCGTGGCGCACGTATTGTGTAGATTGGAAAACACGGAAGGCGAGAGAGGCCAAGAAATCGCGAGCCGTGAGCAGACCAGCGGCGGGGCGGAGAGTGAAGCCGGTGTGCTTACGCAGGAAGTTGCTGACATCCTCCAATTGTGGGATGCGGTGTGGGACAAAGATGTCAGCGGATTGGAGCTTGCCAAACGCTGCCTTGTATTCACGGCAAGCATGTTTGGGCATCAAGTCCAACACGGTGTTGAAGACACGCTGCCAGGTAGCGTTCTCGCTTTCGCTGTAGGTGATAGATGGGATCGGATCACCGTATTTGTAACCGAAAGCGATTTCGGCAATTTGCTTCCTACGCTCTCTGTATTCCTTGTCGGCGAAACCTGGATGGTTCATGTCGAGTTCTGGTTCGTATTTAGTCATCAGATGGTTACAGTTGTCAAGATCGGATGCATGGCGCGGGAACCATGGGGTCTTGTTAGAGAGGTTGTTCTCAGAGATGAGATTAACTCCGACAAAAGAAGTTGACTGACGGAGAGATCTGATCAGTTGCAGCAAGTTGACGCGAGACATGCTCACTTTAACGAGAGCGTCGAATTGGTTTCCGGGTATTTGAGAGGGGCGAGTTTCGAGATGTTCTACGCAACCCTTGTAGTTGTCGATTGTTTTTAGGATGCGAGCGAGAGAGCCCATGCCTTCGCGCATACGAAGAAGTAAAGCGGCTTGTTGGGTCGCCTGTTCGGCTTCAGGGCTCTCGCTGGCGGCATTTTGCAAAATTATCTCTTCTTCGGTCAGAGTATAATCTAAAAATAAAGAATTAAAACGTTTATAAATTTATAAATAACTTAATGTTTTGTATATAGTTTTGGTTAATTAATTGTTAATTAAAATTAACAATGGATACAAACCTTCATCCCCATTAGCGTTACCATCGTTGGCATCCGCATCTATTAGAAAAAAAAAAACGAAAAAACTTATAAAAAAAACAAACAAAAATAAATCAAAATAAAAAAAGCGTAACTAATTAATTTAAAATATAGAAAAAGCTACACAAATCAATAAATAATGTTACCAGGGCGACCGTTTTTGTATTCATCATTTTGTGCGCCATCATCAACGGTCTTCCCGTCTTCGCCTACATGAGCGGCGTCTTGGATGAAATCAGAGTCCAAGCCAGAGTCTAGTAATAAAATAAAACAAAAACAAAACAATCAAAATAAAACAAAAAAGAACAAAAAACAAAATAAAACAATAACAATATATCAGTTAATCCTATTATCATGTCACTTACCATTGGCGCGGGCACGAGCCTCCTCAAGTACACTTTGTTTGGTCTGTTTGACAACTAGTGTCTCGAAGCGAGCGTCATCTACGAGCGAGCGACGGCGAGATGGGTAGCCATTCTGTAACAAAAAAAATAAAATTATAAATAAAAAATAAATTATAAATAATTTCAATCAATATAAAAAACGTTAGTTAATGGTTAATCTCGGCTATAACAAGGCAAGGCCATAGCAAACACAAAGAGGGCGAAGATAATCCTAAAAATACGCCTCCTAAATCCTTATGAATATAAAGAGTTCGTACAATATTATATTTCATGTGAGAGTAGGAATTGCTTTTACTGAGTTCCTAAGCTTATTTCCTGCGGTCGGGCGTAAAGTGCTTCCATTACACCCCGCCCCCCCCCACCACCGGATCTTAGATGGAGTCGCACAAAGGAATCTCAGTTTCTGGACGGCTGCGTCCCGATGGAACCAATTATATGTTGAGTGAACTTTTGAACAACTGTAAGAGACTTGAATGCTAAACGCCGTTAACAACGCTCTTCAGTGGACAAGTTCATCGTTGTGGATAATAAGCCACTATAATTATAATTTAGGTTTTAACGTCACTAAAGATTGTAATGTTATAAATAAAAAAAACCTGCAGTTCTTCATATTTTTTTATAAATAAAAAAGAAACGAATTTTCTGATATTTTAAACATTGAATAATATAGCTTTTTTGTTATCTCATGTATTGGTTTAATTAATAATTATATGCTCTCGTTATCAATTATGTATTAAATCACAACAGAAATGGGTATTCTCGAAATTTTATTTATTATTATTTTGACCCATTGATTTCTATAAATGTTTTTATATTCCAATTATGCAATTCAATCAAGATATCCTCGTTTTTATATATGTAAGTAAGCTCATAAGTTGATTATGTATCAGTTATATAAAATAGTGTGGTAATAACAACTTATAAAATTTTAACAGTTGCGTAGAAATTGGGGTAAGTGGGACGTAAATCGGAAGCGATATACGGACGAGGGTCGAGCGACATGAAGTGGAGCTTGTATGACCTGTTGAAACGTTGGGCTGTCCGCTGACGGCGTGTTAATTGTTAAATCGTGTATTCGGTGACTTTTAAAAATTACTTTCGCCGAACGTTAATTGAATGCGTTTTAATCGATTCCTTTATCACCTAAATTGGAATAGCTATCGTCATCAAGTCAGCTTCAAACTTGGTGGGAATTATAAGTCGTTACGTCATCAGAAGTTATTTTGCCTTCAGCGATGCACGTACTATACTATTAAGAATTGATTCGAAGGATGTTTAGAGGAAAGATCATTTAAATGTTATCTAGTTTTCCCCCTAATTTAGAATATTTGTAATTGTCATAGTAATTTATCATTTTGACCTCCGTTTTTTATGTAATCGACCAAATTTTCCTTGAGCACCAGACAATTATTTTGATTACTTTATTATTATGGTTACTAATAGTACTTTAATATAGCTTTAAAGTTATATTAAATAAAAACTGTAAGATTATATATTTCAAAGCTAATTTGAATTTCTCAGTAGCAACTACGTGTTCATTAAACCAGTGTAATTGTCCAAAGGTGTGAAGTTGATAGCGAGGTGTGCGCGGGCGTTAAGACCTAGCATTTTCCACTAGAGTGGCTCCGGCCCAATGTGTGTCAAGGGTTAGTAATCACACGCTATTGTTACCTAGCCCCTGAAAAGACACTAGGTGACGTAAGAATACAAAATTATAATTTTTACACTGATATCCACTTAAACAGGCATCCAATAAGATTCTTAAAATATAAAATTTATAGCTGATATAATTAATTTAAAGATTATATACTAGTAAATAGAACTTGTAAAGGATAAAACAATAAAATATATTAATATTTATCGAAAAATTACCAAATATTACTTTGCCGAAAATATATATAGAAGGCGTATAGAGTCCATGCGTCGATCTGTAATTCCATACCAACTCTATAGCGTCCTTACTATTAGAAAATCTAGGTTACAATAACTGTCATTAATCCTTTTGTTATTATTTATTATTTCTGCAAGTAACAATTTGAACCGTCCACGGCTTTAATTGATAATGTTTAAATTATGATAATTGTGGTAACTTAACGAGCGGTTACTGCGTAAATATTGTTTGAAGGATCTCTTTTATTACCATTAACTTTAATCTTTGGTTGAATATGAGTGCCGGTCGCAAGGCTAGCTGGGTTATAGTTGTAAGCACGTAATACAAGTTCAAGTACACCATGTTAGTTTTGTCACACGGATATATGATGGTAGAATTTGTGACCGTAGATTGCGGAAATATATCGTGCAAAGGTCCGGCTAACTGGAACGGCTGGGATCGAATCCGGTTGGCCAGCCTTGGTGCTGGTCGGCGACTTTACCGTTCCAATCCACGCTAATTACCGCCACCCTCACAACGACAGCCGAATTCAAGTATTTATTATATTATACGTTTAATGTATTGTAAATTTAAACTGTCGCTTTCACTACATTTTTTAATATATCAAGGACTTAATGCCCAAACTTATATATTGTAATTAACTTGAAACGTTAACATACATACGCTCTACGAATACTCTGGTTTCCGATTAAGTGCTGGCGTTTGACCGCGAAACTTCGGATGTCGGTTACATTCACGGTAAAAATTCAATGTCACAAATTATACAATTATTTATATTATTGTACATATGTATCATTTAAAGAATATGTAATTTATAATAACAAAAAAAAGATACCTCAAATTGACATTAACTCGTCGGATACGCACGATTGCAGATCTAGCTAACATCTTAGTTTTTATGTTAATTTGACCGCGACGAATAACCTCGTTTGGTCAAGGGCATACCACAGCCTCGAATTTGCTTCCAACGGATTGAACTATTTGCGTATAGATTAATTAGTGGCGCGAGTTTTTTTTGGTAAGCACTTTAAATATATTTGTTTTTAGTTGTTATTTCAAGTTATTTGGTCTCGTTTCAACTATCCAGCCGCTCGCAGAGTTGGTGAGCGTCGCAAAACGTACCGACCTTCGACGGTCAAGGAAATACAATCATTCAGGCAACCAATTATAAAATATACGTTAATCATAGCACGTTAGATGCGAATACGTTAACGTGAGACCTGGTTTTCGCACAGCATATTATTATGAATAATAAACAAAATATAATTATATATACACATATATATATCGCAACGCTTTAAGTAATTTACAGTTACTTTTATTACTCATATACATTATCTAAATTAAAAGGAGTCGAATTTTTAATTTTGTGAAAATTACTATTGAAAAATATACTTAAACAATTCGCATCGTGATTTCGCAGAAGCTGAATCGATTTTAAAATTATTTTTTAAAATTATAATTTATATCTTCGACTCCAGATAATGCTCTCCGAGATGAGGTAAGTAGGTACCTACAGGTACAGACGCCTTGAATATTGACAATGGTGATTAATCTCGAAGATAATGAAGAAGATAATTGCAAGCGAATTTAATTAGCTTCTTGTTCTTTGTAAACAAATTGTAGGTAATATTATCGTATTGCCCCAATAAAAGAGACTTTTATGAGAATCTTTCTCAATACAATGGTTATTTTTAATTTAATTTAATATGTTGTTGTACGTCGGTTACATCACTAGTTGGTTAATGTGGGAAAGCGACGAGAGCTAAATAATGTACTTATCTCGATCGTCTCATACAATTTTAAATTTTTAATT